>JALHAQ010000081.1:0-288148 GCA_023838395.1 Holcopasites calliopsidis
AGAAGACATTAGCGCAGAGACCGTCGCGCGTACACTGTTCGCAGGTTGGATTGCACGTTACGGCGTACCACTCAGGGTAACCACAGATCAAGGTCGGCAGTTTGAGTCTGTCTTATTCAAGTCCTGGTCGAGAGCGTTGGGGGCGGAGCATCACAGAACAGCCGCCTATCACCCACAGACCAACGCGGTCGTTGAATGCCTCCATCGGCAGATGAAGACTGCAATTATGTGCCATCAGGAAGATACCTGGTCGGAATCGCTACCAGCAGTCCTGCTTGGCATCAGGGCAGCAGTAAAGGAGGATAGTGGGACGACACTTGCGGAAATGGTTTTCAGGGAGACCATGCGTCTACCCGGCGACCTGATTGCGGGTAACAACCCGGCGGAGGTGTCCACCTTTGTGGAGCAGCTGCGAAGCCACATGAGGTCGTTAGAACCAGCTCCAAAGGCGCATCATGGACGCAAGAAAGTGTTCGTTTTTACAGAACTTGATACGGCATCGCATGTGTTGCCACGTCGCGACGCGGTAAAAAAAACACTACAACCACCATATGAAGGACCATATTTCGTTCTAAGACGTTGCTATAAGAATTTCGTTATTAAGATAGGACAGTGCGAGATGAACGTGAGCAAGGACAGGCTCAAGCCAGCGTTTCTGTTAAACCAAAATTATACTTAAAGTTCCTATTTATAGTCCTTAGGTTAAATGTATTTAGAATTTAAGTGGTATATAGCTTAGAGACATATATTTTTTATATTGTTATTCTTATTTTGTCGTTTTTTTTACTGCAAGAAATGGTATAAAGTATTTTTTCGTGAATCTCCCGCCATTATTAGCGAGGGGGTAGTGTGGGGAGCATAACGTAACTCCCTAGTTACACCCGCAGATGGCGCATTTGACGCTGCTGCCAACGGACATTGAGATGCACTAGGGGATTTTACCCGAGGCACTCTTGGAGCTCTTACTAGCCGGAAGTGAGTGGGAGGAAGAGTCTTGTACTATTATAACTTAGAGTGAAGTACTATTATAACTTAACAACAAACTGTACGATTTCTGTCGTGTTTAGTGTCATTTTAATTGCAAAAATCTCAGGAATACAGTAAAATCAACTTCATAAAGATTATACAACAACTAAAAGAATTGTATTCCTTGTGTACAGAAAATTCTCCTTGTAACCTCTTGAAGGCAACCTTTTCAATAGGGTCTCCATGCCCCGTCCGTGGCACGGCCATAGTTTCTAGGCTCCGATATTTGGCCGTGCCCCGGATAAGGCACGGAGGTCCCCTTGAAAAAGGTCCTCTCCGAAAGGCCCACTTGTACCCCTTGGCGTATCTCTTTTCCTTCAAGTGATCACGGTCGTCACGCTGATTTCTATACAGGGTGTAACGTAAAAAAAGGTGTAGGAGCCGGAAGTGGGAGATTCCCGAGGCGAAACTGAACAACTTTTTCCTTTGCCAAAATGTCGTTCGGGGCGGCGGTCGAACGTCGCTACCTAGCACGCCGCGCTATGGACCGTCCCTGAGCGCGGACTCTACGGGCGCTCTGATTGCTCAGTGTTTTTCGTTAACAATTCAAAAACAAAGCCTCAGACGACATTTTGGCAAAGGAAAAAGTTGTTCAGTTTCGCCTCAGGAATCTCCCATTTCCGGCTCCTGCACCTTTTACGTTACACCCTGTACAAAGTGCATTCTCTGTGCACCAGTAATAAAACGCGTTTTGTTTTTGTTTAACCTTTGTGAAATTAATTTTAATGAATTCCTAACATTTTTGCAATTAAAATGACATCAAACACAACCTAAATCGCAAAGCTCTTTGTTATGTTATAATAGTACAGTCGGTCTATACATTTTCCTTATATCGTATCTGTTTATTATGCATAACGAAGTTGAAAAGCACAGAGTTTACATTTGCTGTAGATAGGTGGTGTTAAGGGATTACAGAAATGCTTCCAGTGGCTGCAAATGGTACATCTAATATTCAACTAATTTTACAATAGCTCATATTGGAAACAGTTACACTACCACAGATATACTAAAACCAATATGGAACTGATATTTTACTTTGCAAAATTACTCTGATACCATCTATGTTAGAAAGAGACAGCAAATGTAGACTTTGCGTTTTGCGTAAATCTCGGAGACTAGAAACTGCGACCGTTGCCCCGGACGGGGCACGGAGACCCTCTTGAGAAGGTCGTCTTCAAGAGGTTTCAAGGAGAATTTTAAGTGCACATGTAATATAATTCTTTTAGTTTTTGTTTAATCTTGAGGAAATTAATTTTAATGAACTCCTGAGATTTTTGCAATTAAAATGACACCAAATACGAAAGAAATCGCACAAATTGTTCTTAAGTTAAAATAGTACGTGTCTCTAAAAAATCCCGGACACGGCCCGTGAACGGCTCGGTGATGTATAAATGGACCTTTATTAGCACAAGTTTTAACTACTAAAAATTTATTGTTGTACTAATTAACGACTTCTATCACTGATTATACTGCTACAAAATTCTATTATAGACTAAAAAATGTTCTGATTCATTCATCACATGTCAGATACATGTAACGCGCAGACAATCAACTCAATTATTCGCTAGATAATAATTAACACTAGGTTTAGGGACCTTTTTGTGTACCTATTCTTTAAAAAGTAGGTATATCATATACAAGTGTTTGAAATTATAAATACCTAGGGAGAAATGAACTAGGATGTGTGTAGATATCATTACATCAATCAAAGTTAATATAAGCTGCTTAAAAATAATGTTTATGACTTCTACAGCTTGAAATTGACGCGTTCCGTAAACCACTTTATCAAATAGGACAAAGACCCGTAATGTATGTAATAACCCTCAATCCTCTTATTTGATCACCGAATGATGATCTTGAAGTTTCTGAAAGAGATAGTAACTCGAAATGGTTAATAACATTTCATAAAAAAAGAATAAGCTTTAAAACCTTGGGCATTGTATTAATGAGGCCCAGATTTTGTTCCATAATTTCCGTTCGTTTTTTAGTAATACTCCTTGATTGTCATGGTATATTATACTTTCGACCCTTTGACGTACTCTCATTTCTATAAGATACTTCAGATTTCATTTAAAATAATTGGAATCACCAGTGGATCTGTAACAATGTCGTACACTAAATTAGCATTCCTCCCACCCTACCCTCAGAAAAAAAGAAGAAATGTTACAGCTGAAAAAAGGTGATATTTGAAACAGAACAATCATTTCATATCGACACTTTAATAATTAGAATGCGGACTTCCATGCATTTATGGAAAATTTAAAGCAGCACAATTCCATAGGATGCACATAATAGGAATAAATATACAAATTATCCAAATTATATAGCGTTTCATTACAAGTGGTAGATGAAATAATTCTCCACCACCGGTCTGCTTCCTTTAGTACGGGGTGTTCTGCTACTGCATGTCAATATTTCAAGGGGTGATTTCTGAGGCAATTCTGAACAACTTTTTTCTTTGCCATAACGGTGATTAAAGTCTCGTTTTTGAATGATTAACGAAAAACGCTGATCAATCAGAGCGCGTGTAGAGTGCGCGCTAAGCCGAAAAGGCGTTCAAGGCTGCAATTGACCGTATCACGATCTTCTCTCGGTTGAGCGCGCGCGCTCTACACGCGCTCTAATTCGTCAGTGTTTTTCATTAATCATTCAAAACCGAAGCTTTAACCACCGTTTTGGCAAAGGAAAAAGTTGTTCAAAATCGTCTTTGCAATCGTTTCTTAAAATATTGACATGCAGTAGCAGAACACCCTGTATATTATTAAAAATTTGAATTTGCACAAAGATCCGCAGTCTATTAATAACAACATGTCAAATCAATAATTTAATTTTGACCAAGTTGATACTTTCTTTCACTACCTTCATTAGCATCAGCATTGTCGACATTTTATCAAACTTGAAGTTACGATTGTATTTAGCAGGTATTTTAATTATAAAATGAATCTGGCATCTATTTCAGCATAGAAATACCAGGACAAACCGAGAAGAAATTTGGTTCTCATAGTTTATTTCTTAGTAAACGGATAACTTTGCACAAGCTATAATAATTTGATGTAAACCCTGTTTAATCAGAAACTCAGTATTGAGAGTAGTCCCGTTTCACTGCATTTATTCTGTTTTGTTTCTACAAAAAAGAAGCAGCAAATGATTACGCGAAACCGAGATTCAATACTTCTACTATTACCATGGCCAATCCCAACTACAGTCAAGAGCACTTTTCTTGCAAGGATTCTTATGAACACAAACGGATATCGAAAGTGAATTCTGATTTTTACACAAACAGTTCCGAAAAGTTGTAACAATTTACTCTACTAAAAAAAAAGTGAAAATAAAAGTACAACGATTGAAGCAAAAATCTAAGAACAAAGCTGTGTCAATGCACAGTCACTACTACTGTGTCTATATTAACAAATTAGCGATTCAACGCAACACTAATCAAATACTGACTCTATACACAAAGCGCCAATTATTTAGTAAAACGAATTTCTACGGGAGGTACAACCGTGGTACTTGGTTGTCGATGTTGTGCCACTGTCCACGTGGCTCAGGTATGTCGTCCCAAAAAAGGAGCAATTGGGCATTTGTGTTTGCAACTCTAATTAAAAACGCAATCTTTATTAAACGCAACGCTAACTGGAACTCGCGATGCAATTGCTCGCAACATCAACATTTAAGAGTGACTTTTACAAAATAATTCACCCTTAGCTGAAAGCTACTATACTATTGTAGGACTAAGTAGGACTAAATGACCGGCGGTGCAGGACTCGAAGAGCCTGAGCGTGAATGTTGTGGGTTTTTCGATATAAATTTTAGCGGATAGACATAAGGGCGGTCGCGGGGAGCGAGGCGAGAATAGCAAGAAACGCGCGGGAAGACAGAACGAGTTAAGACGGCGAACGATGCACGGCTACGGTGCATCTTTGCGTGAAAGATTCCTTTCCACGAGCGGGACGAAGAATGAGCTCGTTGCGAGATTGATCGATAATGGAAATACATTAGACGACATTTTCGAGTTAGGGAAGACCTCGAATAAACACGAAGCCAAAATCGAGCTGGCACCATGCGCTACGGCCCAAGCGACGAAAATTGTTGTTGTTGTTGTTGTTGTTGTTGTTGTTGTTGTTGTTATAAACGAGTTGGTACTCTTTATATTACATAGATGTGTAAAAAATAAGAATAGACCTCGGAAGAGTATAAGTGGTACATGATTAAAGATGGGTATACATAACAGAGATCGCCCGGAGAAGGGTTTGCACAGTGAGGTGAGAGAGAGAGAGAAAGTAGTATTATGACTAAGAAAAAGCTACCGAGCAGTGATCTGTTTTAGCGGAGTATAGGATAGCATTTTTAGTCTATTAATAGTGTCAGAGAAAATGTCGATGCTGAAATGTATGGCGTTGGTAGAAGCGCATGTCCTATTGATAGTGTCGTAGTGTCCATATCTGGTGGTGTAGTGTGTAAGATAAAACAAATTTGAGCATCTCGTATTATGGGTCGGTACGTATAGTTGTATGTTTCCTAATAATTCTGGACAGTATATTTGGTTATTGATGAGTCTGTATAGAAATACAATTTCAGATACAGTTCGTCTGACCTCTAGAGAGTAGATGTTAAATACAGATATAATATGGCTATAGTTGTGATCGTAAAGGTTCATAGGTCTGCCTGCTTTAAAGGAAAGGATACGTAAGAATCGATGTTGTATCTTTTCAAGTAGTTCCGCGTGCTTTTTGGTGTGAGGAGACCATATAGGGGACGCATATTCCAGGTGAAGAAGGACCAAAACCCTGTAAAGGTATAGAAGTGTGCGAGGGTCTCTGAAATTTTGAGATGTACGCTTTAGGAAGCCCAATAGGCGGGAGGCAGTGGCAGTGATGTTAAGAATGTGACTGTTAAAAGTAAGACCTTTGTCTATGGTAATGCCTAAGTCCTTAATAGCCGCCACATTGTTGAGAGCATGGTTGAACAGCGTATAATGAGTCTATAAGAGAGGCGCTCCTCTATGAAAACGTATAAACGCACATTTTCTTAAGTTAACTCACATATGGTTTTGGTCGCACCACCTTTCAATCCTTTGTAAGTCAGTTTTCAGTTCAAGGGAATCAGACAGAGATTTGATCACCTTGAATATTTTTAGGTCATCGCCGTAAAGTAAAAACTTACAGTGCAGGAAGACGTTTTTTATGTCATCAATGAATATAAGAAATAGAAGGGGACCAAGGTGAGAGCCTTGTAGTACCCCAGATGTGACCAGAATAGGTTTAGATATGTGGTTAGAGTATTTTACCCGTTGATGCTTTCCAGTTAAATAGCTGTATAGCCAATTTAGAAGTGGGCCAGTAAGTCCAAAACTTGCTAGTTTGTCCATAAGGGCAAGATGTGGAACTCCGTCAAAGGCTTTGGAAAAATCGGTATAGATTGAGTCGACTTGAGATCCTGATTCAAGAGCTCTTGCAAGAAAGGAGGTGTAACAAGCCAGGTTTGTAACTGTGGAGCGACCACTAATGAAACCATGCTGTTCCATTATAAGATAAGGGGTCAGGAGAGTGGATAATTTCCGAGTAATAAGTGCCTCAAAGATTTTGGCGGCAACATTTAAGAGCGATATAGGTCTATAGTTATCGACGCAGGTGTTGTCGCCAGTTTTGTAAATAGGTGTTATAAGGCTTTGTTTCCATCTTGAGGGAAATGATCCTGTAGTGAGGGATAAGTTGAAGATTAACCACAGTGGTCTAGCAAGGATAAAGGCACACTGTTTAAAAATAATAGCTGGAATTCCATCTTCTCCCACGCTTTTGTTGATGTCCAGACTCTTGAGCTCGTGGTAGACTTCTCCAATAGAAATAGTGATTCTTGCCAATGTCTGCGCAAGTGTATGCAGTGGGGTATTGTGGAAATGGGTCTGCGAGGGCGGTGCATAGTTATTCGCAAAGAAGTCAGCAAAAAGGTTGGAGATAGTCGAGGGATCTGATGACTCGGCACCAAGATACGACATATTAGTAGGAAGAGATCGGGTGAAGCGGTTTGAGTTAACGTAGGCCCAGAAGGCCTTGATGTTTGTGCTAATATAGCTTTCAGTCTTCCGGATATAGTCATTATAGCATCTCCTGGCAGGAATGTCGCACTTGGCTCTGAGCTCACAAAATAATACGTAATCTGAGTACCACAGATACTTCTTGTACAGGAAGTGCGCTTTCTTTTTGGCTTTTACAAGAGAGATTAGCGTCCTTGAAAACCAACGAGGATACGAGCTAGTGAAAACTTGGCGTTTGCGCGCGTAGAGGCGATCAACGGCCTCATTAACAGTGCAGTTAGCAAGAAGATCATCCCAAGATATGAGGTTGAAAAATAGAGTGATGCTAGAGTAATCCGCATTGAGAAAATCAAGCTTCAGTTTCGAGTTTAGAGTGGGAGGAGTAAATCGTGGGAGAAAGGCAGTGAGACAAAGAGGAGGATGGTACTTGTCTACGGGTAGGAGAGGATCAGGAAGTGATAGGCTAAGAGAGTTTGGGTGGTTGGAGGGTACAAGGTCGAGGATGGAAGAGGAGGAGTTTTTAATGTAGTTAATTTGGCTAAGGTCACATGAAACGAGGAGGTCCGAGAGAAGAGAGGAAATATGGGAGAATCTTTGGTTAGAGCGGGTGAGCAGGGAGGGAGGTGCTGAGAAAGTTGTATAGGTCTATGCTACAAAGGGGAGATTCAAATCACCTGTGGAGATGATTTTGTGAGAAGGAAAGGATTGTGCGATGGTGAAAAGGGAATTGAAGTGGGTGGCATATGATGATGCCGGAGAGAGTGGAGGAAGATAAACAGTGGAAAGGATAATCGGGTTGTGAGGCAGGTTGAGCTTAATGAAGAGATGTTCAACTTGAGAAGGGGAGGGGAGTATGGAAGCAGATATAGAGGAGTGGACAGCAATTAGAACTCCACCTTCTCTGAGCGAGTCACTAGTCAGCGAGCCCCTATCCCTGCGAAAGACTGTATAATCCCTAAGACCAAGTTCAGGTGTGTTGATATTGCAGTTCAACCATGTTTCTGTAAAAATGATAATGTTATACTTGGTGGTTAAAGTAGCTATAGCTAAGCGTAGTTCGTGTAATTTAGTGCGCAAACCCCTTACATTTTGATAATAAATAAGAAGGTTTTTATCTAGTTTTTTGAGGGCGCGTTATGGCGAGACTTGGGTGCATCGGTGATGCAGGGAATTCCCTTATTGTACCGGATGGTCTTGTTCAGTTGTCCTTGGTCGTGTAGCTCTTTCAGTTTGGTCCTCAGTTGGCGTAGATATTCTTGCTCGAGCGGAGTTTTGTCGTCAGTAATCTTACAGGTGCTAGTTATCCGGTTCCTGTTGATAAGAACCGAACGAGCTAGTTCAGAGTCCTTGAGAGTGACCCTCAGAGGGCGAGATCTGGATCCTGGTTTCCCAATACGGGTGGTGCGTAGGTCGCCTGGGTCCTGAGGAAGGATAGTCACAAGGACCTCCTTGGCAGCGGCCAGATCATAGTCACGGATCTCGGTGGAGGTAGAAGGTGAACTAGAAGGCAGCTCGGGGATCCCATGAATAATAACGTTTCTGGAGCGTTTCTCCTTATCTGCAAGTGCAGCGATCACGCTGTGTGTGAGATCGGCGGAAAGGGCAGCGGAGGGATGGTTGGTGGGGTTGTTATCTTCGATGTTACGAATCCGTTTGGCTAACTCAGAGACGTCAGACCGTATGGAGCTTAACTCTCTATTAAAGGCGGCCAATTCCGCTTTGACAAAGTCGCGTAGTTTAAAGTGCAAATTTTCATGTTCCATTCTGATCAGATCTCGCACGTCGTCGAGTGAAAAGTAGGGAGAGGTGCCATCTATTTTCGTCTGCGGTGATGGGCACAGTAAACTGATACCCGGTGATGTTGACTGTGTTTTGCAATTCAAAAGTCTACCGTTATGCCATGGGTGTCCAGATCGTGAGAGACAAGTTGCGCCAGGATGAGAAGAAATCTTGCAGTCGGGGCACTTGACCGGGTTGACCACGACCGCTTTACATCCCTTGCACCTGTCACTCATTATGTATGATATCGTGCGAACGAAGATAAGCGACTATTTATTATTACACGACAGAAATTTACTTAAACGTTTAGCGTTTATTACACCCGAGTAGCACCAGTGTTAAGTGTGATGTATTAGACTTATATGAGTGATAAAGTAAGCTTAATATGGGTGAAAAGTCTTAGGTTTAAGAGAGTTTGTGATTGAGAAACACAAGACGTTAGAGTAACGGCAAGCGTTACGATACGTGTACACTCTTCGGAGGTCAAACATCAACTATGGAGCTAATCAGGTTCCGACTCGAACTCCTGGAAAAGGAGAAGGAGGTGGCCATTCGGGAGGCAGAATTGGCGAAACGGGAATTGGAGGTGGTACGAATGATGCACGAGAATGAGGCGCAGCAGCCCAGGAGACCGGAGGTGACCTATACGACCTCGGAACCCCTCCAAATGAACATCACGGCCATCGTGGACCTCCTAAACCATTTCGAAGGCTCAGGGGGATACTTCGAAACTTGGAGGATACAACTCCACCTGCTGCGCGATACGTACAGACTGCGCGATGACGCCAGCCGCATACTTGTCGTCTCGAAGATCCGAGGTAAGGTGTTGGATTGATTCCACTCCCGACCCGAACACATGGAGTGGCCCGTGGACACCCTACTGGACCAGATGGCCTCCATATTCCACGTGAGGACCAGCCGATTGGCAGCGAGGCGGCAGTTCGAGGAGAGGATGTGGCAGCGGGGGGAAACCTTCGCCGACTATCTTCACCAGAAGACGATCCTGGCGAACCGCACCTCCGTCGGCAAGGAGGAATTTATCGACTGCCTCATTGATGGGACGCCCGACCCCATTCTGCAGGACCAGGCGAGGATCCAGCGATTCAAAACGAGTGCCCACCTGTTGGAGGCGTTCGGCAAAATCACGTTCCGGCCAAGGGCGACTACCGCGGCACCCAGAGGAGGTAAGCAACCGACGGAACCGAAAAGCGAACCTCCAACCACCAGTGCAGTGAAGAGGTGTATCAACTGCGGCGACCGAGGACATCTGACGTCGAAATGCCCCGTCCAGGAAAAGGGCCGTAAGTGTTCCCAATGCAATGAGTTCGGCCACATTTCGTGTGAATGTCCAACAAAGAAACCGGCTATGAAAAATGTCCTCGCTGTCACGGTAGGCGCGGAGAACAAATACCCGAAAGACATACACGTAAATGGATGCACCGTAGTGGCCATGTTAGATACGGGCAGTGACGTGTCTTTAATCCGGAAAAAACATGTACACTGAAATCGAGGCACCGCAGTTGATGGACGAAACGATACCCCTTCGCGGTATAGGAACGGAAGAGCATCGAACTCTCGGGAAATTCGACACCGAAATTTTAATTGACGGGGAGATACGCGAGGTCACGCTACAAATAGTCGAAGACGCGGACTCACAGCACAGTGTACTCCTCGGTTCTGACTTTATCGACGCCGGGGAATGGACAGTCAAAGACGGGAACATAACGCTCATGGCACCGGCCGACGCGCAGAATAGAGTGGCGGAAATTTTATATGTTAACCACGAACGAGACCACGATGCGATTGATCTAGCCCATGTTAGAGACCCAGAAATCCGTAAGAAGATCGAGACTGCCGTTCGCGAATATCAACCCATTCGAAGCCGAGAAGTCGGCGTAACAATGAAAATTGTGTTAAAAGACGATGAACCGGTATAACAGCGGGCGAGAAGGCTGGCCTCATCCGAAAGAGAGGAGGTTAATCGTCAGATCGACGAATGGATCCGAAACGGCATTGTGCAACCATCTCTCTCGGAATACGCGAGTCCGATAGTACTTGTAAGAAAGAAAGACAGCACCGTTCGGTTATGCGTTGATTATCGACGATTAAACATGAAAATCATCCGAGACCGATACCCACTTCCACTGATCGAGGACCAATTGGACAGAGAGTAGAAAATTCACGTCGTTCATAGTACCCGAAGGACAGTACGAGTTTCTTAGGGTACCGTTTGGACTATCCAACTCTCCCGCCGTCTTCCAGCGGTACGTACATGCGGCGTTTAGGGACCTCGTGGCGAAAAAGATCGTAATATTGTATGTCGACGATTTCATTGTCCCCGAGGAGGATTGCCAAACTGGAGCGCAGCGAGTAGAGGAAGTTCTCCGACGAGCGGCCGAATGCGGGTTGGCGATTAACTGGGCAAAATGCGAATTTTTAAAGACGCGCGTAGAGTACCTCGGACACGTAGTGGAAAGGAGAACAGTTCGCCCTTCGGAAAACAAAACAAAGGCAGTAGCTCGCTTCCCGACTCCGACGACGGTGAAACAGGTACAAAGTTTCCTGGGGCTGTCCGGATACTTTCGGAAGTTCATTCCGGACTACTCCGTAGTAGCACGTCCGCTCACGCGATTGTTAAAGGCCAACGAACGCTTCCAATTCGACTCGGAAGAACAAAATGCATTCCGACAACTCAAGGAGGCCCTGCTCAAGGGACCGGTACTGCAGCTCTACCGACCCGTGCGGGAAACAGAGTTGCATACAGACGCATCCATGCACAGCTATGGACCGATTTTGCTGCAGCGCGATAGGGAGGACGGCGCGTTTCACCCGCTGTACTATACAAGTGGGATGACGACGCCAGCGGAGCAGCGGTACCCGAGTTACGAACTGGATGTGCTAGCGATAGTTAGAGCTCTCCGAAAATTCAGAGTCTACCTACTCGGAATACCATTCAAAATCGTTACACATTGCCGAGCGTTTACTCAGACCATGCGGAAACGGGACTTATGCGTTCGAGTTGCGCGCTGGGCGCTACTACTGGAAGAGTTTCAGTATACGATCGAGCATCGGGCAGGTAATGCGATGAAACACGTCGACGCGCTTAGCCGCAACCCCGTAGCGGCTTGCCTCACGATCGAAAGCGAGGACAGTGTCACGACACGAATTCGAAAGGCACAAGAACGCGACGACGACCTGCGGAAAATAGTGGACAGCGTCAAGGAGCGAGGAATGGACGGCTACGTGGTGAGGAGAGGGCTCTTACTCCGAGAAGTGGACGGCGATCTATGCATCGTGGTCCCTAAGGGGATGCAAACACAGGTCACGCGAAGGGCACACGAGCAGGGGCACTTCTCCAGCGCGAAGACGGAAGCCCCTTTTTTTTTTTTTTTAACGTGCGGAAAATGCATTGGGGGTGAGCCGGGGCAGTGTCGGACTCGCACTGACTAAAAACCGCACGGTGTCCTTCCTCGGCGCTCTGCGGCGGGGTCGCGGGTACTCTTGCGAACTCTTCGCGCGACCCCGCCTAGCGCCATGCCCTTGAGAGGGCACCTCCCGGGAGGGGCAGGTGGTGGTCCCCTCCCGTGCATCCCAACTCCGCCGCACCGCCGGACACAAACAGCGCGGCACACCTCGGGGACTGCCTGGTGTCGTGGACAGTCGGGGCCCCCACCCCGACTGCCGGCAGTCCCCCGGGACCGCAGAGACGCGGCGTCCGCCGTCACCTGCGGTCCCTCGCGACCGGCCGCACCTTAGCTCGAAGAGCCGCGGATTTACCGGCCGGTCGCGGCAGCGGTGCCCAACGGAGGGCTATTGAGGACACCCCCCATTCTGTGGCACCGCTGCCGACCTCCGGGTGGAGGGTCATCGCGGGCGGATGTTCAGCCCGCTCGCCTCCACCGCACCTCCCTCCCCTTTTAGTCGCCTCTTACGACAAGCAGGGGCTACTGTGGACGTATTCTTTCTCCCCGAACCACAGGGACAGCAGGGGGAACGCATCGATCCCCCTACTGGGCCGCCTGGTGCGGCCCGGGAGGAGGGGCGGCGTGGATGTTCGTGCGCCTTCTGCCCCTCCTCCCTCTCGCTCTGCGGGCGGGATCGGTTCGTTCCCGCTCCCGCTCCGAGGCCTCCTTCCGGGACATGACGTCCTCGCAGAAGGAGGCCACAGCGTCCCAAGACCTCTCGCTGGCCAGCATGACCGCGACGACAGCTGGCAGCGAGAGGTCGGAAGACGGAAGCCCTACTCCTACGCGACTACTGGTTGTCGGCCATGCGAGCGAAGACCGAAAAGGTTGTCACGAGTTGCGTGGACTGCATCCTCGCCGAACGCAAAAGGGGCCGACCGGAAGGATTGCTTCACGCAATCGAAAAGAGGGATCGGCCGCTTGATACATACCATATTGACCACCTCGGACTTCTCCTCTCCATCCGTAAGCAGTACCGCCACGTCTTTGCCGTGGTAGACGTACTCACGAAGTTCGTGTGGCTATATGCCACGAAGACAACAAACACGATTGAAGTCGTGGACCGACTAAGCAAACAGGCGACAATCTTCGGCAACCCACGAAGAATAATTTCTCCAAAGCCTTCGAGGACTAATGCAAGGAGCAAGGGATCGAGCACGTTCTCATTGCCACGGGTGTACCACGAGGCAACGGGCAGGTGGAGCGAGTAAAGCGGACCATGATACCGCTGTTAACGAAGATGTCCGCTCCGAACCCCGCGGAATGGATCAAGCATTTTGCGACGGTCCAGAAGTTTCTAAACGCCACTCCCCACCGTAGTACCGGAGTGTGCCCCTTCGCCCTGCTCGTGGGCACCCGAATGCACCTCAAGGACGACCCGGAGGTAAGAGAAATGATCGAAGCTGAGTCACGAGATTTGTTTCAGGCCGACCGAGACGAAATACGTCAACGAGCGAAAGAGCAGCTGCAGCGGATCCAATAGGAGAACTGCAGGCAGTACGACAAATGACGGAAAAGGGCAAGAATCTACAAGGAAGGCGACCTTGTGGCGGTGCAACGAACGCAACTCGGACCCGGACTGAAATTATCCGGAAAATTCCTCGATCCGTACGAGGTGACGCGGGCACTCCGCAACGACCGATACATGGTGGCCAAAGTGGGCGAGCACGAGTGTCCCAGGCAAACATCGACGTCGGCGGACCACCTGAAGCCATGGGTCGACTCAAGCAGCGACGACAACGAAGGAAAGGAGGAATACGAAGAAAATGAAAAAGGCGTCTGAGGACATACGCCTTTCCAGGACGGCCGAGTATAGGATTAAGTAGGACTAAATGACCGGCAGTGCGGGACCCGAAGGAATGTGTGGATGTTTACGTGTGTGCCTGAGCGTGAATGTTGTGGGTTTTTCGATACAAATTTTAGCGGTTAGGCTGTTACATCCGGTGCCGGTTCCGGCCTCTTCTTTGGTCCCCCCTGTCGTGATCTCCTTACGCTAGCACATACCGAGGTGCCTGTCGCAAGCGCTGCACCGTCGGTTGTTGCTAACCCGTGTCACGCGGCTCAGGAATTTCGGACACGTGAAACAAAATGCAATGTAGCCGACAACGGAACTTTCCGCTACCCCGAACCGGCTATATGGGCGAAGCGTTCAGCGAGCGAGGGCAGTTAGATTTTTGGGAACGACCAGAGTAGGTCTTAGTTTTTGCGACCGGAACCGTAGCTACGAGTGGACCCGTTAGAGGCATTCCGTGAGGATAGATGCAATTGGTATTGTGTAGTTAGTTTCCGCAACCGCGCGTGTGAAGACAACCCTGAGTTGATCGCCGAGCTGTGGACCTAGCTTAGCCCCTACGCGCCAACGAAGCATCAGCACAGGAATCGCCCGAGATAACGAATACCATCCTAGCCGTCCGAGATTAGACCACACGTACGACCGACACATCTCTGCCGTGAGAGCCTACGAGATTTCCCCCTCCTTTGTAATCAGCGAGTCGGTATGTGAAGATTGTAATTGTTCATTAATATTCACATTGAAACATATAAATTGGTTACGCCAGAATTGATGCGAGTACTGATCAGTGTAATCCTTCCCTCCTCTCCTGATAACTACCAGTAGTATACGCAGGATGCGTCGGGTCGTAACAAGGCATAAGGACGGTCGCGAGAAACGAGGCAAGAATAGCAAGAAACGCGCGGGAAGACAGAACGAGTCAAAACGGCGAACGGTACACAGCTACGGCATACGAGTAACGATTGATCTCACGAATTATACGAACGGCGAACGATACACGGCTTACGACACAAGATTAACTATTTTCATCCCGCGAATTGTACGCATATCGATTTTTGTTGTCTTGTCTCACTCGTCATTGTACTGTACCAACGTTTTCCTCGTGCATTTAGAAATAAGGTCAGTTAAGTAAAATACTGGTGATCCTACACTATTACCTGGAGAAATTAGACACGATAAAAAATGGGCACATAAGAAAAATAAAATTGCAAAAAGAAACGCGATATTTTAGTCGCAACGCTAAATGAAATGCGATTTCCATTTCATCGCAACTCTAAGAAAAACCGTGAAGAGATTTATGCGCAACTCTACTTAACCAAAACGTGATATTCATACGTATCGCAACTCTGCTGCAAAACCGAAGAATTGAAGTAATCGCAACTCTACCTAAAAATCCGTGAACTTGTCCGCAATTTTAAGAACACGCGAAAGTCAGATACCTCGCGACTCTGATTAAACATCCGAGTTTCATCTCTTGTAGCTCTAATTCAATCCGTTCTCAAATTTTGGGCGATTCTAATAAAAACGCGATTTTTTCCCAGGTGTCGTTAAGCCGCAACGGGTCGGGCTGAAAATACTACGCATGCAGCTAAATCAAGCACAGTGATAAAGTAGTAACAGAGAATGGCTCTCCATTCTGTTTGAGAATGGCGAGCCATTAGTAGTGTAGGGATTTTTTAGGGTATTCGATAAAGAATAATGATCCCACGTAATTCTATACAAGAATCTTTATTTCTGCACTCACTACGATCGCTTGTTCGATCCTCGTTGTTTTCGTAATCCCCTATTCCTCGGTTTTCTCAGTATATATTTCGGGCACACGCACATACTCAATCATACACGCATTCTCGCGGTTATCGCACTTTGCACTCTCGTCTCTCTCACACCTAGCTTTCACTCTCTCGCACTCACTCTCCTCGGTCATGCACCTATTGTTACGTGTTTACCTCGCCTTGACACCGCTCAGCTGTTTTTTCGGCACGCGTGTTGCTAGCTGGACGAGGTAAGCACGTTTTTGTGTGAACTGTCAGTTTGACAGTAAACCGTTTGGCCTCCTACAGTAGTTTCCCTCTTCGATGGCAGTTTACCGGGCTTCTTCGGCGCTACGCCTCTTCTTTTTTTCCGGCGCCATTGGACTTGGTGGTGTTCGTAATTAAATTTCGAAAAACACATTCCTTGCGCCCTGTACCAATGTCTTAAACTAATAGTAACTTCTAATAGAATAATTACAACCGGTTTTTTTAATAAAGAGATTTAGCCGATCGCGTAAAAATTTTAGCGACGGCCGCAGGCGAAACCATTTAGCGACGGCCGTCGGAATGTTAATCGAATGATCCTCCAATAGAATCCACGTACTCTTTAATTATCGTAAAACTATTTAATCTATTCCCACAATGTTAAAGCAACAGCTAATTAAGCGCGCACTACTCAACTGAAACAAGTAAACGTACGTATCACTCGGGGGTGAAAAATGCTCTTACGAATTGTGAGATAATGGTGAAACGGTGGAGAATTCTTGAACGTGTGAGGAACGATAAATAATAAGACTGCAGAAATTGTACCGGGCGAAGATTCGCAAACCCGGGAGATGTGGAGAATTGGCCCATGACTTTGATTTGAAAAAGCGTGCAGATCAGCGATGCAAAGCGGTCGTATTTCCGATGTACCAATCAGTTCTGATCGAGCACACTTTTGACAATTTCCATACGATTTCGTCACGTGTGTAGTAAAAAGCAAATTTGAAGGATGTATCGTGAACGTTCACCACGTAGAATTTCCTTCCTTTTAACTGTATAATTGCAAGGGGAAACTAAGAAAACAAATTGCAGAAAAGGCTTTTGAAAAAATACGGTGAAGTTGGAAAATTCAAAATCTGATATTTTATAGTGTTACATCCGGTGCCGTTTCCGTAAACTCTTAACTAGGGATGGGATCAAGTCCAATATGTACTTACGAATCCGAGTCAATTTCAATAACCAAGCTTCATTTCATGGGTTTCGATTAATACTAAAAAACAATAAAGTTTCAATGAGTATACTTGCAATGTAATCATTTTGTACGAGTTGATTTCGAACTTTAGAATCAGTACAGTAGGTTCGAAAACATACTTGTAAGTACTTCGATCTCAGAAAGATTCGAACCTTTCACAAGTAGTACATATTTCTTTTTTAAATAAATTTGTTTGCTACATTCTGTACAATTAATTAATTTATTTAAATTTGTAGATTTCCAAGTATTTACAAATAATAGTTGCTTCACAATTTTTGGCTTTAACGTATTTCGCTTTTTGTCAATACTATTTCCTGCCTTTGAAAATATCCTTTCTGAGGGGACAGACGTTCCCATGATACATAGGTAATCGCGGGCAAGTTTCCTTAAAATAGGATACTGAATACAATTAGCAGACCAAAACAATAAAGGATCAGCTTTACGATTTATGTATTGTGTTTTTATATAGTTTTGTATTTCTATAGTTGCAGCAGATGAAATAGATACGTTCTTGTTAATATTAGTAACTTCCGTATCAAAGGATGACCACAATGAGATACTAGCGTCGTTTATATTCCAATCATTCAAACTTTGTGAACTATCGGTACTTGTGCATTCATCATTGTTCAATACGTATTTGCCAGCTTCTTCGAGTAAAGTTTCGCGTGCGTGATTAATACATTCATTGTTAGAAAATACTGCAGTTTTGAAAAGAGGGTCTAATAACGTAGCTATTGCACATAAATTGTTATTTTCAATATTATGTAGATAATAGTTCGTATAATTAATTAATTTTTGACGCAAAACCTCGCACAAACCAATGACATCCGTAATAACACAAAAAGGTATTTATCTGCTTCGTCAGTGGTATTATTTTTGATAAATTTACAGTCTTTTCGCTGCTAATTTCTTCGGTAACTAAAAAAAATATTCGTAATATGGGCACAACTATAACTAGAGCGTTCCATTCTAAACCATTTAATAATCCAAAATTATATTTAATGAGTCTAACGCTAAAACGACAACTTGTTTTTGCTACAACAATCTATTAAATATATTATACAGTATTTCGCTGAAATACGCGACTGGCTGACTGTTCGAAATAGGAGAATCGCTATCCCCCCGTCTTTGTTTGAAGTAGCCGCGCTGACCGGGATATCGGAGAACGAGAGAGAGGCGTGAAGTCGTAAATCTTTACGATTGAGCGAACAGTGACGTTATCTAGTAGAAGGATAGAAAATGTAATGCTCTCTCGCTTTCTGGCGTGTTATGTGTACATTCGTATAACCGTGCGCACACACATATATACAGGGTGTAACGCAACAGTATGCAAATATTTTAAGGGATGATTCTACAGGCCAAAATAAAGCGAAAATCAAGAATGGCAATTTTCCGTTTGAGGCTTTGTTTACGAGATATCGATGTTTAAAAAAACGGCGTTCGAACGCCTGCCGATGGGGAATCTGACGCGTGAGGCTCGAGTCAAACAGCTGTGTTCAGTGGTAGTCATTCGCTACGACGCCGCAGGAACCATGACGTACCGCACCGTGAAATCTGGCACTCAGAAGGCACACGCATTACGATGTATAGCATTCAACCTGCTTACTTGTAAAAATCCACATGGGCATATCGAAACCCGCCCAACGGGATTATCAAGTAAAAAGGGTGACGGCAGCCTTCAATACTCAATTTTGTTTCCAAAAACCAAGTATGCAATTGGCCCGTCCTCGATTGTTAACAACACATCCATCAACACAGAAATTTGCAGCACACAAGGATCACGATTCCACGATTTGCACTAATCTAATTATTCCAGGGATGTTCCTCGTGTCCACCACTCGCTTGAATGCAATGATTCGGTATAAGCAAATTAAGAACAATATCAAATTATTCGTTATTCGTGTAGAATCAATTAATCGATTGACTAATAAACCTATCAATTGCAGCCCGCGTTAAATTAAAAAAGATTGACAGAAGATTCAAATTAGACTCACCCATGCATCCAGAAATGAACCTGCATCGACGAAAATGGGTCACTGTGTCAGCCTACCGATCTTGAGCATTGCAAGTAGGTATCCCGTAGTGCAAGACAGCTGATGTTACGGCCAGGTCAGCGAACTCACATTATTTGACAAAACTTGCTACCTGCACGGCAACTATCACTGGGTTATTCCACCGATCCTGGACATTCGAAGAACAAACACATGGTGCACAACAGCCGATGTCTCGGTTGGAACAGTGAAAGAACTTCGATTCACAAAATTTCCATCATTGCACGATCACTGTCACTTTACACTTCATGATTTGAATTTACGAAATCAGTTGTTCCCACTTATAAATAATTTCTGGCTCCGAAAGGGGCTGATTGTTATTAACTTTCAAGGGTCTTGACTTGACCCTTCCTACTGCCAAATGCGCTTTTCCACGTTCTGAAATTTCATCGTCGTGTTCCCGAGCGGGTAATCACTCGGGAGCTTCGCGTTTTAAAACTTAACTTTTATTTCGTTGAATGTAAAAACAAAAATTCCAGTGTCAGAGAGATCTTTACTGTATGGCGTTCAAATTGATTCTATCTTGAGAAAGTATGACGCGGTTTACAACGGTGGACGAGGGCTAGCTGGAAAAACGTTATAAGGGAGAGTTGCGGGTCCTTACGGGGGGCGCGCTTTAGGGTAAAAGGCCCTTGAGGCCCACGTGCTGGCCAGCAGAGTCTTCGGTTACCAGAAAACACGGCCATGGTGAATTTAGTGAAAACATTTTCCAGTTGCCGGGAAGGCACTGCGGAGTGTTCAAGACACTGTTACATTCTCCGAGATGCTACATCTTTTATTACATTCTTTGTAATGCTATACCTTTTCCGGGGACTGGAAAATGTTTTCACTAAATTCACCATGGCCGTGTTTTCTGGGAACCGAAAACTCTGCTGGCCAGCACGTGCGCCTCAAGGGCCTTTCACCCTAAAGCGCGCCCCCTGTAAGGACCCGTAACTCTCCCTTATAACGTTTTTCCAGCTAACCCTCGTCCACCGTTGTAAACCGCATCATAGTTTCTCAAGCCAGAATCAATTTGAATGCCATACAGTAAAGATCTCTCTGACACTGTAATTTTTGTTTTTACATTCAACGAACTAAAGGTTAAGTTTTAAAACGCGAAGCTCGCGAGTGATTACCCGCTCGGGAACACGACGATGAAATTGCAGAACGTGGAAAAGTGCATTGGGCAGTAGAAAGGGCCAAGTCGAGGCCCTTCAAAGTTAATAACAATCAGCCCCTTTCGGAGCCAGCAATTATTTATAAGTGGGAACAACTGATTTCATAAATTCAAATCATGAAGTGTAAAGTGACAGTGATCGTGCAATGATGGAAATTTTGTGAATCGAAGTTCTTTCACTGTTCCAACCGAGGCATCGGCTGTTGTGCACCATGTGTTTGTTCTTCGAGTGGCCAGGATCGGTAGAATAACTCAGTGATAGTTGCCGTGCAGGTAGCAAGTTTTGTCAAATAAAGTGAGTTCGCTGACCTGGCCGTAACATCAGCTGTCTTGCACTGCGGGATACCTACTGGCAATGGTCAGGATCGGTAGGATGACACAGTGACCCATTTTCGTCGAAGCAGGTTCATTTCTAGATGCATGGGTGAGTCTAATTTGAATCTTCTGTCAATCTTTTTTAATTTAACGCGGGCTGCAATTGATAGGTTTATTAGTCAATCGATTAATTGATTCTACACAAATAACGACTAATTTTAAGTTTATTCCTTCTTGAGGAATAACGAATAATTTGATATTGTTCTTAATTGGCTTATACCTTATTCGATATAACTTTGGGAAAACGTCTCTTATTAGACCGAGCGACTTGTTCATTCGGCTCTATGGGGAGTTCTGGGACACCTGTAGACAATCGAGGCAGTTGCAGTTTGTACGCTGTTGAATACGGAATGGTTTAAACATTCCGGTTGTACTTTGAATTTTACTATTCGACATAGATATAATATTGCATTTGGTTCTATTATTATTGCGCTCGATTTTTAATTTAGTCTAATTCTTAGAACTTGGTTATTTCAATTTCTAGATACGCAATCTCAATTTTAAAGCTACTTTTTGTTACAATCGGTTACGTGCGGTGATGGTGGTGCCAAGTGTGCAAAGGGTCGTGTACATTTGCGGAATACGACTACATGATGATGTTCTCTGACAATAATAACAGATTTCCGAAAACCGTGACACGACTTGCGTCAAAGATTGAATCACTGCATTCAAGCGAGTAGTGGACACGAGGAACATCCCTGGAATAATTAGTTTAGTGCAAATCGTGGAATCGTGATCCTCGTGTGCTGCAAATTTCTGTGTTGATGGATGTATTGTGAACAATCGAGGATGGGCCAACCGCATATTTGGTTTTTGGGAACAAAATTGAGTATTGAAGGCTGCCGTCACCCTTTTTACTTGATAATCCCATTGGGCGGGTTTCGATATGCCCATGTGGATTTTTACAAGTAAGCAAATTGAATGCTATACATCGTAATGCGTGTGCCTTCTGAGTGCCAGATTTCACGGTGCGGTACGTCATGGTTCCTGCGGCGTCGTAGCGAATGACTGCCACTGAACACAGCTGTTTGACTCGAGCCTCACGCGTCAGATTCCCCATCGGCAGGCGTTCGAACGCCGTTTTTTTAAACATCGATATCTCGTAAACAAAGCCTCAAACGGAAAATTGCCATTCTTGATTTTCGCTTTATTTTGGCCTGTAGAATCACCCCTTAAAATATTTGCATACTGTTGCGTTACACCCTGTATAGTACTAAAATAATATATTACATATGTATCCTTATAATGAGATATGTACACACGCGCACACCCACACACACATACACACTCTATACATAATAATATAATAGCATAAATGTTCCTCATATCTCGGGCGATCAAAGGGGATTGTATGGCTGATTAATCAGATCCTGTGATGAACTTCTGTAGTCCTATTGTCTGTGGCGTAATAAAAACCGTCGACGGTTCCTTGTTTTCATTGTATGCTGAAAAAAATTATTACTCTTACTGATTTTATCAATATTGCTGTGATTTTTAAAATTAATTTTTGTAAGCAAATTATTTCTTCTATTTCTCCACTTTTGTGTGATAGAAACTAGTCTTACCTTCTTATATTATCTGTGGACTTTCAATCTCCAGAATTTTCTTCAATGCTTCTCCCACTATTAAAACTGCTTGATTGCCATTTGCGTATTTTTGTACAGTCTGTTCAAGGTTACTCAAATCTTTCCTTTTTTGTTCTAAGATTGATTCAGATTCATTCGCTATTGCTTCTTCGTCCCCTCCATCACCTCCTCCTATGACTATGTGGTCCTCTTCTTCTTCTTCTTCTTCTTCTTCTTCTTCTTCTCCACCTTGCACAATATCCTCTTCTGCGTGCTCTTCGTCAATTGCTTCCTCTGTGTCCAGATATCTGCATATTTGTATGCACCCTTCGGGACTCGTTGGTTCCCCAGTGGCAACATACATAAGTGCACTCATTTCTGAGTGCACAGAGGTATTAATAGGATCATCTACGGGCTCCTGAAGTAAGATATTCTTCCAGCCGTGTTCGATATGCAGAGATGGAAGATCTGACCACGCCGCATATGTAAGCTCGATACATTCTTTAATGTCAAATTTCTTGTAGAATTCAACTATCCCATGCTCGTAGCGCAATATGCGTCGCAGAATCTTATTACGATAAGCTGATTTCCACGCCGCAGTGATGCCCTGATCCATAGGTTGAATGACGGACGTGGTGTTGGGAAGCAAAAAAACAAGTTCGAAATTGTCCTCGTCTGCAGTATTAATTTTGTGGGCAGAAAAATTGTCGACTAAGAGCAGCACTTTCCCTACTATCCCTTTTTCCAAATGGTATTGCCGGACGCTTGCCTTAAACTCTTCATACCAATTGGCAAAAATGGATGTGGTCATCCATGCATTTTTAGACCATTTGTATACCACGGGAAGCCTGCCACAATTTTTTAATGCCCGTGGGTTCTTAAATTTATGAATAAATAGTGGGGGAAGCTTATGAGATCCATCTGCGTTGGCGCAGAATCCAATACTCACTCTGTCCTTTTTGGTTTTCCAGCCCTCCAACTTTCTTTCGTCGGCACTGATTAAGGTTTTAGACGTAACCGCTTTCCACATGAGACCCGTCTCATCCATGTTATAAATATTGCAAAAATTGAGCTCCTCTTCTTCTATACGCTTTGAAAAATCTTCGGCAAACGATCTTGCACTCTCCTTATCCGCAGACGCTTTCTCTCCGTGAGCCCGGCCTAGGCGGATGTCATAGCGCTTCTTAAAATTGCGCAACCATCCTGTGCTTCCAGTGAATGAGGAAGATGCACCTTCACTGGACATTTCAACTGCCTTTTCGCGCAATAATAGGTCCGTAATTGGATTTTTCATTGCGCGCTGTTCGAGGAACCACGTATATAATTTATTTTCTAATTCCTCGTTCGACGGCTTTCTAAGATTTCTGCGCGATAGCATTTGCTCCCCGAAATTCCCGAAACTTGAAATAAGTCCTATATCCCGGCGTATGCGATATATGACGTCCTTTGACACACCATACTCGCGACAAAGCGATTCAACTGACACCTCCTGCTCTAGTTTTTCAGCGATTGCCATTTTCTGTTTCACCGAGAGGAACACCCTTTTCTTCGTCTGGTTTCCTGCCATTTTTCAAGTTTAAGGAAAACTTGCACTTCGTCACGCACTATCTGAACTGCTCGATCCGCACTCTATAATACAATAAATCCAGACTGATGGACTTTCAAATAGTTGTTCGGATGAGCTAACTTTTCGAGGAAGGTCGGTAAAGACGTAAGATGATTATGATCTATGCTTTTCGACCGTTGTAACGATTCTGACGTTTATGTACTTTTCGAGAGTTAACAAGAGACTATACGTTTTTGAAGGAAGTCCGGACGACGACTTCCTCAATTTTTGGTGTACGCTGATTGGTCAAAACAAGACAGTACATTTTGCCAATCAGCGTACTGGTTCCAGGTCCACCATTCTTCCGGTGCGTCCGAAGCACGGTATTTCCGGAAAAAAATGGGGCGATACCTGAAATCGCGAGGGTCATGGAAATTTTTGGTCGCGGTAGAAAATTCCTCCAGGTCCCGCGAATCGGCTTCGTGTACCGTTACAATATGGTCGGGACCCTTCGGAACTCCAGGTTTATGGCATGTCGTCGACTATTCAAGATGACGAAAATAATCTAGCTGGCAATGTTTTGCCCGCACGTACAATAAATTGCTTACAGACGGCAAGCAATTGTACCAAATAATTTTCCTCAAAAATAATCTGTTCCCGAAATGCGTGCCATAAACCTTGCCAAAAATTCCCAAGGTATTGTTTCGCGTCGGACGGAACAATCTAGCCGGCAATGTTTTGCCCGCACGTACAATAAATTGCTTGCAGACGGCAAGCAATTGTACCAAATATGTAATTTTCCACAAAAATAATCTGTTCCCGAAATGCGTGCCATAAACCTTGCCAAAAATTCCCAACGTATTGTTCGGCATCGGACGGAACATCTTGTCTTCCTGTTCCGGAAGGAAGTCTGCAAGCGACTTGAATCGCTTAGTGTTAAAATGAGAGAGCATGCATATTCTATCCTCTAAAGTATAACATTTCACTTCGACGGGAGCCTTTATGGTTTGCCGCTATCTCGAAACCCTCGCTCGTTGACCGTGTTCGCTTTCGACACCTTGGAGATTAAAGCCATGCCGAAATAGGAGACCTGTTCGATACAAGCAACGGACCGGTCCCGAGCCAGTTGCTTATTTCAGCGATATACTGTATGTCGAATTCCAACGTGTTTCTACTTCAATTATTAATTTATGGTTCGGTATACCAATAAGATTCTGTGTTTCTCGTAATTTATCTTGTGCTACACTACTATGTTTAAAATATGTAATTAAACGTCGGCATTTTTCGCGAATACGGATAATATCAGGAATGTCGTTCATACTTCTCTTTACTATTGGATTCAAAGTATGCGTGAGGCACGGTACATTCGGCACGTTAGGTTCTAGCTGCTTTATCCCTGTGGCTCGGGGAGAAAGAATACGTCTACAGTAGTCCCTGCTTGTCGTAAGAGGCGACTAAAAGGGGAGGGAGGTGTGGTGAAGGCGAACGGGCAGAACACCCGCCCGCGATGACCCTCCACCCGGAGGTCGGCAGCGGTGCCAGCGAATGGGGGGTGTCTACATTACCCCCTGTTGGGCACCGCTGCTGCGACCGGCCGGTAAATCCGTGGCTCTTCGAGCTAAGGTGCGGTCCCGGGGGACTGCCGACAGTCGAGGTGGGGGCCCCGACTGTCCACAACACCTTGCAGTCCCCCAGGTGGTGCAGCGCCGCTAGTGTCCGATGGCGCTGCGGAGTTGGGAAGCACAAGAGGGGACGACCATCTGCCCCTCCCGGGAGGTGCCCTCTCAAGGGCAAGGCGCTAGGCGGGGTCGCGTGAAGAGTTCGAAAGAGTACCCGCAGCCCCGCCGCAGAGCGCCGAGGAAGGACACCGTGTGAGTTTTTAGTGGGTAAAAGCCCCACACTGCCCTGCCTTGTCCCCCAGCAAGCAAGTGCGTCTGTTAGCAGATTTTCTCACACGTTAGAAAAAAAAAGGTTCTGGCTGCTTAATTGCTAATTTCATGTTTGCTGCATTATCTGTAACTACGCATATAACTTTATTTTCTATTTTCCAGTTAGCAAATATATGTTGTAATTTACCTCCAATTACAGCACTAGTATGACTTCCATCGATTTTTATAGTTTCTAGTGCATAAGTTTTTAGGCGAAAATTATCATTAAGGAAATGACACGTCGCAGTTCAAAAACTTTCTGTGTTCAAACTAGTCCACGTGTCTGTTGTAACACACACTTTTTGTGCATTAACTAATTCATTTTGAACACTAGACTTAGTTTCTTCATATTCTTTATCCAACCATTTTTTTAGTAACTTACGGTATGGTAGTTGATAATGTGGATCCAAAAATTTCAGCAAAGCAATAAAGCCGCAATCTTCTACTATGGATAATGGTTACAAACAAGTTATCATATCCATAATTAAAGAATCGATTTTCTTTTTTCTTATGCCGTCATCTGAAAGTGTCAATATCTGTAGAATTAATTACGTCAACTAATTCTTATGCACAGTCTTGTATAATGATACATTATACATATTTATCTTTATATGGACATCTGCTTATTGAACCAGTATTGCTATCATTCTTGTCAAATGTGTTTGAAATAAATATTATGAGTATTTACATGTTTAATTAAATTTGTTGTGCATTTATCATATTTTAATTTTGTATTACATACACTACATACTACAGTACAATTTTCTGGTTCAAAATAGTACTGCCAAATCCATGAACACTTAGGCATGTTTAGTGCGAATCACTAAATCTTGATAAACCGTAAACCGTTACCTATTACAACTGTCGTGTAACTGAGGCAATAATGGGACAATCATCATCACAGCCTACAGCGTACGGTAGTCTTTTATTTTCAACTAACTTCTCAGTACTTGGCGACCGAGACATTTTATAATGTTAATAATATTATTAATGTATACAGAAAAGTTAGTTGAGAATAAAAAACTCATTCTGATCAGCCCTTTGATACAGAAGTTACTAATATTAACAAGAACGTATCTACATCATCTGCTGCAACTATAGAAATACAAAACTATATAAAAACACGATACATAAATCGTAAAGCTGATCCTTTATTGTTTTGGTCTGCTAATTGTATTTAGTATCCTATTTTAACGAAACTTGCCCGCAATTACCTATGTATCATGGGAACATCTGTCCCCTCAGAAAGAATATTTTCAAAGGCAGGAAATATTATTGATAAAAAGCGAAATAGGTTAAAGTCAAAAATTGTGAAGTAACTATTATTTGTAAATAAAAGGAAATCTACAAATTTAAATAAATAAATTAATTGTACAGAATGTAGCAAACAAATTTATTTTAAAAAAATATGCGTAAATAAACGTAATCTAGGCTATTTGTATACAATTTTCACTAAACCACATACAGTTGCAGAGAATAGAGAACTTCTGATTGAAGCACTCATAAAAGGTTCGAAAATACTCGGTCAGAGTTCGAGTGTACTTGGAAGTACCGCTTACGCTTCACGAAATACTTGTAAAGGTTTCGAACCTTTTTCGGCTGGGTTCGAGTCTACTTGAAAGTATTACTTTCCTTTTTCGAAGTACTTATGAAACATTCGAAACTATCCAGCCAGACTCGACCCTACTTGTAATGTACTTTATCCTATCTCTACTCCTAACGCTAGCACATACAAAGGTGTCCGTTGCAAACAATGCGCCGTCGGCAATTTCGTAACCCGTATCATACAGCTTAGGAATTGCGCGCAAATAAAATAAATGAAACCGCAGCAAGCCTGAGACCTTGTGATTTTCCGCCGACGACGCGAACCTTTTCAACACCCCGAACCACCTTGATGGATGAGTCACCTTGCGAGTTCGAAAAAGTCTGATTTAGACAGTGGCCTGAGTAGATTCTAGAGTCGCGACTGTTAGCTGTAGCTGAGAGCAGTCTTGATCCAGGCATTTTGTAAGGATTAACCGCTGGGTGTCCTGTAGTTAGTTTCTGCAAACGCGCGCGTCGAACAACCTATCGTTGACCGCTGAGTTATGGGACCTGGCTTAGCCCCTACATGGCATCGGAAGCTCGGCACGAGCCTCCCGTGTGGGCGATACTATGCCGGCTGAACGGATACCATCCCGGACACCTAACACGTCCGCATCTTCGCCACACGGGCCTGCGATAACACCGATATTGTAACCCCCGATCTCATATGTCAGATTAGTAACAGTTTACTCACATTGCTATCAGAATATACAGGGTGTTCGGCTACGTGTTGGCAAAAATGAAATGGGTCATATGGAGTAAAATAAGACGAAAATCAAGAGTGACAAAATTGTGTTTAAGGCTTCGTTAATAAGTAATTGGTCATTAAAAATCGGAGGAAATATCCCTGAATGTAGGCAATCCGCTGCGCACCGTAGGGGGCTTGGGCGACAGTCAGGCAACGTCAGTGCCGTAGCGGCAGAAATGTTCGTATGCGCTTATCTTATAGTCGAAACTGGAAATCTGACAACCCGCGATGCTCCAACAAAATCATGCTGCACTTTATAAACATTAAGAAAATCGTTGCATGACACTGAACCTGCTTTCTCGCAAAAATCCACAAGAACATGTCGAAACTCGTCCTATGGGATTCTCGAGAATGGAGGGTATACGTCTTTTTCAATGCTTATTGTTTAAATGAAGCACCCAACGCGTCCATAACATACACCCCATACACATGTACCATTCACTTGGTGTGGAACACTACAGTAGATGTTCGAAATGTCTACCATTCTCCTGTAAGCATAGGTGTAGTCTTCTTTGCAAATTGTCCCTCACTTTTCGAAAGTCCCCCGTCACATATTGAACAACGCCCGAAACAAATAGCACTCGCTGCTTTAATTCGTCCGCTGTTGCAACGGGCGTTGAGTACACCAGACTTTTCAGGTGTCCCCAGAAGAAAAAATCGAGAGGGTTCAGATCTGGGGAATGGGCTGGCCAAGGATTGGGACCTCCTCTTCCGATCCACCTGTTGTCGAAATAGCTGTTTAAATTGGCTGTGTACGGCCGCTGTTGAATGTGGTGGTGCGCCGTCCTGCATGTACCACATGCTCTGTCGTACCCTGAGTGGTACATCTTTGAGTAAGCTCGGCAGTTCTGTTTGCAGGAATTGCAGATACGATTGTCCTGTCAAACGGCTAGGTAAAATGACAGGACCGACAATCTTATCTTCAACAATCCCTGCCCAAACGTTAATTGAAAACTGGCTCTGCGTGTTAGCCATAACACGCGGGGGCGGGTTTTCAACTACCCACACGTGTTATTATGGATGTTAAATACACCGTATCTGCCGAATGTAGCTTCATCGATAAACAAAATGTTTAACAGGAAATCCGGATTCGTCTCTATTCTCTCCAGCATCCATGAACAGAAGATTCTTCTTGTTTCGGAATCGCCCTCTTCTAACTGCTGCACCCTTTGTTAATGATACGGGTGCATGTCGTTGTCTTTACAAATTGTCCACACTGTACTACAGCTTACCCTCTCCATATCCGCAATATTCCGGATACTATCGAAAGGATTTTCCTCAATGTGCCGCATGACCCTTTCCTCCAGATTTGCATCCTGCTGGCTGCGTCCTCCAGATTTGATCTTCTTCATCATACCAGTATCCCTTAACCTTTGGTCGATCCGCAGGAATATCTTCCTGTCTGGCAGTCTCCTGCGCGGAAATTTCGCAGCATAAATACGGCGGGCTCTGGTAGCGATGCATTGCACTTCGCCGTAGCAGAGGTGAACATCCGCCATTTCTGCATATGTAAAGTGTCCATCCATTTGTTCTTTCTGTGCACTAAACACTGCACACCTATACATACCACTACACGTACACAGCGCGCATAGAAACTGTTGTTGAACAACGGAGCTGTACAGAAAGAGCAATTTTTATCACGAAACACAGATACTTTGTGGACACAAGTCAAAACCAATTTTCTGTTAGTGAACGGATTATGCGGATTATATAACGCAATTATGGAAATTTTGTGAAACGAAGTTCTATCACTGTTCCAACCAAGGCTGTTCATCGGCTGTTCTGCACCATGTGCTTGTTCTTCGAGTGGCCAGGATCGGTAGAATAACCCAGTGATAGTTGCCGTGCAGGTAGTAGGTTTTGTCAAATGAAGTGAGTTCGCTGATCTGGCCGTAACATCAGCTGTCTTGCACTACGGGATACCTATTTGCAATGGTCAGGATCGGTATGGTGACACAGTGACCTATTTTCGTCGAAGCAGGTTCATTTTTGGAGAAACGGGTAAGTCTAATTTTAGTTGTTGGCGAATTGTTTAAAATTTAACGTACGTTGTACTGGATAGACACGTTAGTTAGTCCGTTCTAATACTTTTTTGTTGAATTGATAACGGCAAATTTATATTTTAGTTAATTTCCTTTCATGAATAATGAATAATTCGATGTTAACTTTTGCTTCGTGCTATACCGGCGCGTACTATTCGGGGCGCCGGTCGAACGTCGCTACCTAGCACGACGTGCCGTGGACAGTCCCTGAGCGCGGGCTCTACGCGCGCTCTGAATGGCCAGTGTTTTTCGTTAACAATTCAAAAACAAAGCCTCAGCCGATATGTTGGCAAAGGAAAAAGTTGTTCAGTTTCGCCTCAGGAATCCCCCATTTCCGGCTCCTATACCTTTTACGTTACACCCTGTATATTACGTTTTATGTGAATTTATAGATGTAACAAAAACTGAATTCTACGTCATATTTCAAATCTATGTAGCGTTTCCTGAATTTTGTTCCGTTTTACTTTTCTATTTGAATATGCGCCAATAATAAGCTGGTATGTTGACACCCCATTATTGTTTTTTTCTTCTGGACGTAGTCGTCTGCTATTATCGATATGTACACCACGTACATACAGTTAACGCTGCTCAAGGAGGACTATACTCACTAAAAACCTCTCCTCGGGAATCTATCCTTGTAAAATCTGTAACAAATTCTTTAATTAAAACAAAAATAGCAACATGAATAAGTATTGATATATTATACAATTTGCTGCATACTTACATTATTCAATTGACAATGAGAGTTTCCTTTCGTTATTTGTTGTCCCTTTTTTATTTATTATGTGCATATTGGCGTCGAGCGACTCGCATGATCTTTCAATCCGCGAGTACAATTGCTATTATATGCAATTGTCAACCACTAAAAAAAATCAGTGGTACTGCACTTTACAGCGCAGGGCAACGCCGGCCAGTAGTAATAGGGTCATTCCATGCCGAATCGATCACTTTTTGACGTCAACACCAGGGATTTTGTTCTAACTGAAATGTATTGTAGTTCATGTGAAATTAGGGATGGAGGGGGGGTTAAGTCATCATTTAACTTTCTTCGAAATTGTTTAAAAAATACGGACCTTTGAATCTTGCAAATTTGGCCATTTTGGGGAAAACAGACTGTGCTTTTGAATTTTTATCTCGGAAACTGCTCAACCGATTTTGATCTTCATTTTTTTCATTTTAATCTGCAGCCTTCGATGTATCGCAGTACATTTTTTGTTTTTTGGAACAAGCAATTTTTCATTATGAAATTTGTAGACAAAATCTTTTTTTGCAAAGGGTACAGCCGGATAAGGGGGTAAAAAAATTATGAAAAATGCCGGTTTGGGAATGAAGGACTCGCGGTACTAGATTCATATTTTTTGAGAAAGTACATATTGTTGGTACCATTGTAATATATTTTTTTCAGATTTTTCGGTTTGGTGCGCCATAGTTAAAAAAATCAAAAACTAACTTTTTCCTTGTTTCTTGCGTGCCACAGTCACTTATACAGCGATTTTTGGTACATTCTTGATCAGATAAATGCTTAATGCAATGCTCAATGTTTTTACGCATAGCAAACAAACACAGGAACTAATGAGACTAAATAAATCGAACCATTTGTCGTTACGTCATGTACGTTACATTCTATAATACGTAAGAGATTTTTCAAGAGCGTCGGTGGTCCTGCGGCAAAGTACATGACTGCCAAGCCGCTGCGCTGTCTTTTCGTAAGTTCGAGCCCTTTCTAGGTAATTTTTGTTTGCTTTTTTTTACATTTCTAACTATATCAAGATGTTGAATGTTTGTTTAAAACTGTTTTAACAATTTTTTTTAAATATTTTAGTGTGTAGTGTACGTAAATATGACTTTAGGGTGCTCTTTATGCTATCTTTATGCTACTATGGTATTTTGTAACATTTCCTACGCTGATGTAATATGTGTGAAGGATTTACGAATCTCTTACCTTTAGCAGTTGCAGATGGATTGTGTTAAAGATACTGTCTTTAATAACACTGTTCAACACGAATTTTGTTTTGTAATAACCACTAGGTGACCCTTATAGTGTTTCTCGTCCTGAATACGAATCCGGAAGCAGAATTGCTCTATCACCCTCAGATTTCTAAAAACACGAGTTTTTGTAAAAACATGCGATTTTGGGCAAAAAAGAGGAATTACGTGAAAACTGAAAACGATAGAAAGTACATCTTGGTCTTAAAAGATAGGGGAGAGTCTCCCGAATACAATAATATATAATTTTGTAATATTTTATGGTTCTGAATGCTTTTCAATGGCGATCAAAGTTAAAAAAAGAGACGATGCGTGTACTTTCCACTCACTACTTTTGCATTTGTAGGAAAATTTAGGTCTCTGGCATGAAATCGCTTCACGGTATCGGATTCTGTATGCATTTCTGAAGAAGAAACTGTTCGGAGAAACTGCCGAAACGGTTTTTAATTCGAACAGGTCGAGAAAATGTGCATCGACAGCGCGTTGACAACGCTTTGCCGCCATGCGGCCATCGCTCGCGTGTGCCAGGCCGGCAGGGCCGTAGCCGCACATCAACGACATCAAGTAGATCCCCTTACATAGCACCTGCTTTCTAACAATAATAACTTCTTTCTTGGGCAATAATTCCGGAAGTACAACAAAGTCGTACGAAGCACACTCAGTTTTCAGTATTTCTGTATAAGTACATATTATTTGTTATTACGAGGCCTTTTAATCCTAAGAAAATTATTTGCGAGCTTTCGATATAACTTCTCTTTCTACAGCTGAATTGGTATAAAAGATCTTCTTTGTTTTATATTTTTTTCAATCTTGGTAAAGAAAAAAATAAAAATGTACCTGCAGTTTCGCTCACGCCAACAAAATTAGAAGTGCTTCCTTCTTGCTTGTCGTTTGTACGTTGAATCCTTTTGTTCGTTCATAAGTGTCCAACAGTAATCTGCCAGCATTGCACACATCCTTTCCTTGGTATCGTTTTTCCATTTGGAAAATGTTTTGGTAAAACCGTTCTCCGTGCTCATCACTCACATCGCCAAGATTTGGAGGAAAGAAGTCCAGATGGGAGTGTAGAAAATGGATTTTGAAAGACATATTACACCCCAAGTCTTTACATGCTTTTAATAAATCATGTATGATTGATTCATAATCTGTTGATCTATGTTTCCCAAGAAAATTTATGGTTGTCTTTTTAAATGCGAGCCACACTGCCTTTTCCGAATTGCTTAATTTCTCCGTAAACTCGTCATCTTTCACTAAATCTCGTATTTGGGGGCCAACAAATATACCTTCTTTTATCTTAGTATCTGATATTGATGGGAATTTGGTTTTTAAATATTGAAATACAGGTCCTGCTTTATCCATCGCTTTCACAAAATTTTTCATCATGCCTAATTTTATATGTAACGGTGGTAAAAATACATTTTCCGGATCGATTAAGTGGTTGTGTTTTATATTTTTTCCCCCAGGAATGAACTGGTGGCGTGGTGTCCAATTTTTTTTAATATAGTGTTCGCCTCTACTGTCCCATTCACAAAGAGAGCAGCAATATTTTGTGTAATTTGTCTGAAGCCCAAGCAAAAGTGCAATTATTTTTAAAATGGTAGAGAAAGATGTCAAGCGACATTTATATTTCGACAATGTACTGTGATAAGACTCACATCCTCGTCTTCATGAAACCCCTCAAAATTATATTACTTTTCCGCTTTCAGCTATATTTCAGAAGAATTGCAAGGAATCTGTTTAAAAACGATGTACAAATGATACCTAAATGGGTTTCGCATTGGCTTCAAATATTATTTGAGAAACTTAAAATATTGATATATTTAGGACAGTATCTCAAATTGCATACAATCATAACAATGAAAATTTTGTAAGTTCATAAACAATGTTGTTTGCGTCAGTTGACATCGTATTAAAACTGAGTATGATTCGTAAGACTTTGTTGTACTTTCGAAATTATGGTCCAAGAATACATGAACGAAATGAAACATACATTGTTAGAAAGCAGGTGTTATGTAAGGGGATGCACTTGATGTCGTCGATGTGCGGCTACGGCCCTGCCGGCCTGGCACACGCGAGCGATGGCCGCATGGCGGCAAAGCGTTGTCAACGCGCTGCCGATGCACATTTTCTCGACCTGTTCGAATTAAAAACCGTTCCGGCAGTTTCTCCGAACAGTTTCTTCTTCAGAAATGCATACAGAATCCGATACCGTGAAGCGATTTCATGCCAGAGACCTAAATTTTCCTAGAAACGCAAAAGTAGTGAGTGGAAAGTACACGCATCGTCCCTTTTTTGAACTTTGATCGCCATTGACAAGCATTTAGAACCATCAAATATTATAAAATTATATATCATTGTATTCGGGAAACTCTCCCCTATCTTTTGAGGCCAAGGTGAACTTTCTATCGTTTTTAGTTTTCACGTAATTCCTCTTTTTTGCCAAAAATCGCATGTTTTTACAAAAACTCGTGTTTTTAGAAATCTGAGGGTGATAGAGCAATTCTGCTTCCGGATTCGTATTCAGGACGAGAAACACTATAATCAGTTGATCGTTATTTCTAGACGATTGAGACAGTTGCTGCATATACGACGTTGAATACGGAACGATTTAAACATTCCAGTTGTACTTTGAGTTTTAGAATTGGGCATACCTGTAATATTGCGTTTAGTTCTATTATTATTACTTTCGATTTTTAATTTAGTCTAATTTTTAGAACTTGATTACTTCAATTTCTAAATACGCAATCTGAATTTTAAAGCTACTTTTTGTTACAATCGGTTACGTGCGGTGATAGTGGTGCCAAGTGTACAAAGGGTCGTGTACATTTGCGGAATACGACTACATGATGATGTTCTCTGACAATAATAACAGACTTCCGAAAACTGTGACACGATTTTCGTCAAAGATCGAATCACTGCATTCAAGTGAGTGGTGGACACGAGGAACATCTCCTGGAATAGTAAGTTTAGTGCAAATCTTGGAATCGTGATCCTCGTGTGCTGCAAATTTCTGTGTTAATGGATGTATTGTGAACAATCGATGACGGGACCATCGCATATTTGGTTTTTGGGAACAAAGTTGTGTATTGAAAGCTACCATCACCCTGTTTACTTGATAATCCCATTGGGCGGGTTTCGATATGCCCATGTAGACTTTTTTGAAAAAATTCCGTAATAAATGATTTGTGCATTCAATTTTTTTTACACGAATCTATGTCTTGTACGGGTCCGCATCTACAGGGTGTAACGTAAAAGGTGTAGGAGCCGGAAATGGGGGATTCCTGAGGCGAAACTGAACAACTTTTTCCTTTGCCAAAATGTCGGCTGAGGCTTTGTTTTTGAATTGTTAACGAAAAACACTGGCCATTCAGAGCGCGCGTAGAGCCCGCGCTCAGGGACGGTCCACGGCGCATCGTGCTAGGTAGCGACGTTCGACCGGCGCCCCGAATAGTACGCGCCGGTATAGCACGAAGCAAAAGTTAACATCGAATTATTCATTATTAATTAAAATATAAATGAAATTAATTTGCCGTTATCAATTGAACAAAAAAGTATTAGAACGGACTAACTAACGTGTCTATCCAGTACAACGTACGTTAAATTTTAAACAATTCGCCAACAACTAAAATTAGACTTACCCGTTTCTCCAAAAATGAACCTGCTTCGACGAAAATAGGTCACTGTGTCATCCTACCGATCCTGACCATTGCAAGTAGGTATCCCGTAGTGCAAGACAGCTGACGTTACGGCCAGGTCAGCGAACTCACTTTATTTGACAAAACCTACTACCTGCACGGCAACTATCACTGGGTTATTCTACCGATCCTGGCCACTCGAAGAACAAACACATGGTGCACAAGAGCCGATGTCTCGGTTGGAACAGTGAAAGAACTTCGTTTCACAAAATCTCCATCATTGCACGATCACTGTCACTTTGTTCTTCAAGATTTGAATTTACGGAATAAGTTGTTCCCACGTATGAATAATTGGTTGCCCCGAAAGGGGCCGATTGTTTATAACTTTGAAAGGGCTCGATATGACCGATGCTACTGCTAAATACACTTTTCCATGTTCGGAAATTTTGTTGTCTTGTTCCCGGGCGGGTAGTAACTCACGAGCTTTGCGTCTTAAAAGTTAATTCCTATTTTATTCAAAGTAAAAACACTAATTACAGTTTCGGAGAGATCTTTACTGCTGGGCGTTCGGACTAATTCTGTCTTGAGAAATTGAGACGCGCTTTGCAACGGTGTACAAGGGGCTGTGCACAGTGACCCATTTTCGTCGAAGCAGGTTCATTTTTGGAGAAACGGATAAGTCTAATTTTAATGGTTGGCGAATTGTTTAAAATTTAACGTACGTTGTACTGGATAGACACGTTAGTTAGTCCGTTCTAATACTTTTTTGTTCAATTGATAACGGCAAATTAATTTCATTTATATTTTAGTTACTTTCCATTAATTAGTAATGTATAATTCAATGTTAATTTTTGCTCCGTGCTATACCGGCACGTACAGTTCGGGGCGCCGGTCGAACGTCGCTACCTAGCACGCCGCGCCGTGGACCGTCCCTGAGCGCGGGTTCTATGCGCGCTATGATTGCTCAATGTTTTTCGTTAACAATTCAAAAACAAAGCCTCAGCCGGCATTTTGGCAAAGGAAAAAGTTGTTCAGTTTCGCCTCAGGAATCCCCCATTTCCGGCTCCTACACCTTTTACGTTACACCCTGTATAATCTTTTTGTATACGCCGCTGTCCCCGTCGGCGAGTAACGTTGAGTACACGAGCCCACGTTTGTCTACGCGGGTCTTGAAACCTCCCACTATAGCATCGCTTTCCATAACCGTTGATGCCTGATTTGTGCTCCAATTCTTGAAGCACTTGTGCTTTCGAGGTTCTTTTTTGTTCTTCGCAACACACCGACAAATTGTACACACCTTATTCCTCACACCGGTAAATAAAACTTTCTTCGTGTGATATCCAATTATCACACCGACTCCAGACATGGAGTAGTACGTTTCAGTGCGGTAAGACCTCTTCATCCAGCTTCCGTCGGCCACAACGGGGATGTGAGGAATCCCATATCCGGGAAGAACATCGCCTCTTTGGATAGCCAGGCGTTTTTCTTCCTCAGCCGCTGCTATCATCTCTTCTTCTGCGGCAACAATGAGGGAATTTACTATTTTATCATGATGCTTTCGGAACTGTTTCTTCGGCATGCAGGGTATGTTCATTGCTGCGTGAAACTCCTCCATATGAGCATAACTGCCTCCGTTTAAAAATGTTCCAGCAACGGCACTCTCGTTGATTTCCGTTTTATCTGTTTCGTCGGGTTCACTGTAGATTTCACCTTTGCAATGGCACATTGCGCACATTACACTGAGGGTGGTCCTCAGACCAGAGCGTTTCCTGCTCGTTATTTTCAGGTGTCTAATTCCACAGTCTTCCTTATTTATGGTATGGTCGCCAATTTTTTGAAATTCAGCAAAGATGTGTTGCATGTCTACAATACTTAGGTCATTTGGAAGACACAATTGTTCCTCAGGCTCGTTCGCAACTGCTTCCTGCGTGATGAATATATCTTTTTCGAAAATTGCGCTTTCCAAATCCGTTTCTTCCTCCGTGCTTTCTGTTTCTTGCATTTCCACATACAATTGATCTGAAATTTCTCTTGAACTCGCCATTTCAATTGCGGATGTTGACGGTTCCTCTACATGCTCACGAGTACATGTCTGTAAAGTTTGTATGGTGTTTTCTTTTTTTTTGAAGAGCCAAGCGCCGTCTTCTTTCGCGGCATGCTTTCCTTTCTGAAAATTTTCTTATATAGACACTGGCAAATTGGCAACACGTTTTCTCTTCCCCCTCAAAAGATCTTGTTCAATATGATTGTCCGCTTCTTCGTGAATGTCTTCAACGAACACATTTTTTGCAACACGCATTGTCACAATTTTTTAAAACACTTCAAGATACACCTCACTTCACTTCACTTCACTTCACTTCACTTCACTTCAATTTTCTAGTATAAAGTACGTTTCTTTTTTAAAACTTGGAAAAGGATTGAATAATCCAATCTGTTTCGTGTCTTGGTGAAAACTGCCGATGATACATAAAACGCGAGTTGTTTGTTATTGAAATGTGGTATAGCATGGTGGGAAGTGTTATCAAGAACTACGAAGAGCATTTTAGCGGCAACGTATTTTTCAAGGGCCTACGAAAGCGGCTAGAACGACGCTATTGTGCCTTCGTACGATTTATGACATCACATGCATTTGGTCGAAGAAAGTGTTTACGGGAATAAGACATTTGTGCGACAGACGATGGTTAGTGATTTGGATTCACGAAGCCATCGAGTCTCGCTGGAATGTTTGTTTCGAAGGCCTCAGTTTCGAACACGAGCATAGCAATATAGGATGGGAATAGGACTTCGTTCCTCGAGCAGCAGACTACGGAATGGGGAAGGTACGCGTGCCTTCTGGTAAGAGGGCTGTGAGAAACAGCGCGGCGGCAGTCATTTCACAACGTACCGTGAACGAACAAGGAAGACATAGAAATAAAAGTATTTCATTATGAAGTGCAAAGTTAACATATTGTACGCCGGCCTTGCAATAATGAGGGAGTTTTTTGAAATAAAAAATCGCATTTTCTGCTTCATTTATAAATTAAAAATTTCGGGTCTGTTGAATCTTTGATTTTTGTACTTATTATAAAATAGTACATAAAATATCTTACAGATAGAAATAGAGATGGTAGAAAACAATACAGGTGAAGAAAGGAAAGAACAGGAGGAAAGACCAAAGGTACAGGTGCAAAGAAAGAAGGAAGAGGAGGAGGAAAAGGACGGAAAGAGGAAGGAAAACAGGGAGGAAGGGGAGCCATCTCTTTCGAATATGAGTAAAAACGTTAACTTTTCTATTATATATACACATGACGATAGCGGAAAGTATGTCGAAAACAATTTACAACCGTGCACGATTTCAATGATTTGTTTTTGTCTTCAAGATATTTGCAAAGAATACACAGTGGTCCGGAAACCCGTTTTTTATAGCAAAAATTATTTTGAACACAAATTATAGTATAGTAGTTCGTTGAATTCGTCTTGACACCAACTACAATACAGGGTGTCCCAGAACTCCCCATAGAGCTGAAAAGGGGTGATAGCTGAGGTGATTCTGAACACCTCTTTCCTTTGCGAAAATGTTGTTTGAGGCTTCGTTTTTAAATGGTTAACGAAAAACATTGACCAATCAGAGCGCGTGTAGGACCCGCGCTCAGCCACGGGAGTGTTGTGTTCGAGCTTGACGCTCGGCCGAGGCCGTGAATGTGAACAAGGCACTCGGTCCACTAGGAGACGTTTTCCAAAAGTTATATCGAATAAGGAATAAACAAATGAAGAATAATATCAAACTATTCTTTATTCCAGAAGAAGGAATAAACAATTAGTCGTTATTCGTGTAGAATCAATGAATCGATTGACTAATGAACCTATCAATTGCAGCCTGCGTTAAATTAAAAAAGATTAACAGAAGATTTAAGTTAGACTCACCCATGCATCGATCAATGAACCTGCTTCGACGAAAAAGGGTCACTGTGTCATTCTACCGATCTTGACCATAGCAAGAAGGTATCCTGCAGTACAAAACAGCTGATTAATATCTCGGAAACTATTAAATACCCGCACCCAAAATTTTAGATTTGGATTTCTCTTCCACCCCCCCCCCCTCCCTCATCGCCAAATTTCTTGTCGATCGGCAACGGCCCCCATCGGAAGTACAGCCGAAAATATCATGGCGACAGCTATACAAATATGTAAAAAAAAGTAGGTACTCATTTAATCTTCCAAATTTAATAAAGGTAACTTTTACGGGACTTTTTAATATCATCACAACGTCGAAGGTATTTCACCACAAGCTTCCCCACGCAGTATCCTACAACTTTTGTCTGAAACATGTTTCTATATCTTCTATACTTTTCAAAATATTGATATTTCCGAAGATAAACGGGACACACTGTATACGTATACCTTTAGTTTCACTTGCCTTTAAATAGATTCTATTTTGAAGTTCAACTTTGGCTCGTGCGTGTGCCGTGCGCTTAGTTACAGTACACTACGCAGTGAAGACGGACAGCTATTGCTCCGAGTAGGTAAGGGTTCAATTTCACGTGTGATGTTTACAAGCTTTACCAAAAAATATATATGTAAACGATTGCATTTTGCACTGTTCCGCTCAATTTTTGCTGGATATACAATTCGGATGCAAGGAGATACAAGTCATAGGGATGATTCTATGGTCTAAAGTAAGACCTAAAACCTCAAAGAAACAAAAACGAATTCTACTTTTTCATCTTACTTTAGCCCACCAAAACACCCCTCTTATTTTTCCCACATTTAGCCGAACATCTTGTATAATTATGTTGTGTTAGTTGAAAATATAAATGCCTCCAAAAGCCATATACAATTATCCTTAAAAATAATATAAGAACTAAATAAGATAGAGAAAATTATTTAACCATCAATAGGTTCCTTTTTTATAAGCTTTCCATTGATATAAGCCAGAATCTGATTAGAAGTACCTCAAATGTTAAACTTCTGCCAAAAATTTGGACATCCGCTATTCCACGCAAAATCGATTATCTTCTGGTAGCATATCTTCCGATTTTAACGAAACTATAATATATTAGCAGTCTGTGTGAAATAATAATGTTCACGTGATCATTTCGCTGATTTCAGAATTATTAACAAAATATAGCATGCTGATAATCGCGAAAATGCTGGTTTTTAGTCAAACATGAACTCCACAGGGTGTTCTGCTACTGCATGTCAATATTTTGAGGGGTAGTTCTGTAGGCCAATACAAATCGAAAATCAAGAATAGCGGTTCTGCGTGTGAAGCTTTGTTTGCAAGATATCGATGTTTAAAAAATGGGGTCCGGACGCCTGTAGAGAGGCAATTCGGCATTCGGCGGAACGAGTCAGGGGGCCCCGTTCAGTGGTACTCATTTTCTACATGCAAAGCATACTTACCGATGTTGAGATATAGTGACCTACTTTACCCCATGACCCGACAATGTGTTATTGCGAGGAAAATACACACTTCATATTGTATAGCGTTCAACCTGCTGACTTGTAAAAATCCACATGTACATATCGAAATTCGGCCGATGGAATTCTTAAGTAAAGAGAATGGACGCTCCCCTCTAGGTACAACCTTTTCCACCAATATCTCACATACACGCACCGCGAATGTACATGTACCCCGATTGTCCACTTCGCGAACGTTCACAAAAGTCACATGCACTTTACCATTCGCCTTGCCGTAACACAAGAGTATGTTTGTGTAATCAATAAACGTGAGTTGTCCGTTGCTCATTGTTAGCACCATACACGCGCACAAAATTTTAATAATTAAAGTAAGAACTAAGTGAAAAAGAACCAGAATACAATTATAAATTAAACTAGCAATAACGCTACTAAAAAATAACACTAAACTTAAAAATAAAATTAATATGCAAATTAAAATGGACTGAAACTATGAATAATAATAAAAATAAAAGGATAATTGAAATTAAAAAAAAAAAAGTTCAAATGGGATGCAAAGTAAGCTGCAGAAATATTACTCGCCACTACAATCCGTTTCCGTTAGTGACTGCCACTGAACTGAGATTCTTGAGAAAACGCTTACGAGAAAAGGCCGAAAATCACGCAGTTTTCGGAACTTACGTTGCCACCGTTTCGTTTTAGCTCTATTGATTAGGAAATATGTGTTGTAGAATTGTTAAAAAGTCACATAGCTCGACGGTAGTTCGCTCTCGAAGGGTTCATGGGTGTAAAATTTCACTCCCTTTCACAACCATGACTGCCATTTTCCATTTTTAACATTAACTTGAAATTACTCGAATACCGCGCAAGATAGGAAGCTAAATTTTCACATTTTGGTTTCTCAATATTTCCAATAGATACACCAAGTCTAAAAGCAACCAACAACAATTACTATGATTCCTGTGCGATACGGCGTGAAATTGCGCGTCCGCGTATAGACGTCCAGACTCCATTTTTTTAAAACATCGATATCTTGCAAACTAAGCCTTAAACGCAACATCGCTATTCTTGATTTTCGATTTATATTGGCTTATAAAAACCACCCCTCGAAATATTGACATGCAGTAGCAGAACACCCTGTATAAATGAATTTTTATCTCGGAAACCATTTCACTTAAAGAGATAATTCTTTTCATTCGCATTGCAAAAGATGGAGCTATCAATATTTTTACCTTTAATTTTGTTGTCGCCCGATTTTTCAATATGAGAATTATAAATAAATTTTTATTTTACATAAACAAACTTTTGCTTACGGTTTTGAAAATCTGAAATGAAATACAATATTCCTTGAATGATTCTCAATAAGCATAGCATATTTTATTAATATTGTTAGGATATGAATGTTTGACCGTTAAGCCCCGTCTACGCGGGCTTTCTCTGGACAGTTTCGTGCATCCTACTCTATAGCGAACGAAAGAAAATTGACCACGCTGTGGTACTATCCGTTGAAAATTCCCTAAGTGTGTTGCTGATATTTCAACCATTTTTTTTTTCATTATTTTGTATGCAGTTACTACTAATTAAGCTTTGTAAAGCAAAGTACTACATGTACATTATTAACACACATCATTCTCTAATTTTTTGCTCTAATTGTAATATAAAGTAGAATCTTTTATATTTTTCGTTTTCTAAATTATTTCTGCAATATTCTTGTCACGTATTTCAAGATTGGAATATACATTATTTAATTGTTTCGTAATATGCTCCATCATTCCTTCAAAATTATAAAACTGCTATATGTTCCCATATACGACAGAATATGCCCTGATTTGCAATGGCATCGTAGATTCAAATGTGTAGGGCCTTAAGAAAAGCCGCGAATCAGCTATAGTTTACATTGTAATCTTTACAATATACCTAGAGGATGAGCAGTGTGTAGTTGCTGCTGTGGATTGTGGAGCCTAGCCCTTACAATTTGCAAGATACCAAATAAAATTTGAAAATTGACGTATCTTCAAAGCATAATTTTAACCCCTTATTTGAGCAGAAAAATGATATAAAATAAGTATATTATATAGGGTGTTCGGCTACTGCATGCCAATATTTTAATGGATGATTGTTGAGGTAACGTTTAATAACGTTTTGCGGGAACACGCGGGTGTGTTCAAGACCGCAGTTAAGGGGGCAGCCTCCTGTGTCGTGAGCTATGTGCGTGCGCTCACACAAGCAGGTTTCGTAATTTTTGTTTTTCGTCGTGACGCTTGCATAAATGCATTTTACGTTTTGCGGGTACAACATTCACGGGTAGACTTCACCATAGACTGGTGTGGTACATTTAAACTCCAATAAACGCTATATGTTAAGAAAAATGTAAAATCGGAAACTGTAAGCACGAGACAAACGCTTCTGTAAATTAGCAAGATGGCTGTCGAAGTAACATTTTTCCAAATATTTCACGATTTAATGGTTTTTTAACTGATAGCACACCAGACCAGTATTCCTTGAACTAGTATAATGTCGTGAAAAAGCGATTTCTGTCAATTTAACACCTCTCGAAGTGGTAAATCAAAAAACGGGTTTTGACACAAGAATAGTTCATCGATTTTCGGTTAGGGGCATTTATGGTATACTTGGTCGTGCTACTATCATTGGAAGTTTGGTCACGCTGTTGCCACATACAGGGTGTTCTGCTACTGCATGCCAATATTTTAAGGGGTGATTGCTGAGGCAATTCTGAATAACTTTTTCCTTTGCCAAAACGGTTGTTAAAGCTTCGTTTTTTAATAGTTACCGAAAAACTCTAACCAATCAGAGCGCGTGCAGAGCGCGCGCTTAGCCAAGAAAGCGTTGAAGGCTGCAGTTGAGCGTATCACGATCTTCTCTCGGCTGAACGCGCGCTCTACCCGCGCTCTGATTGGTCAGCGTTTTTCGCTAATCATTCAAAAACAAAGCTTTAACCACTATTTTGGCAAAGGAAAAAGTTGTTCAGAATTGCCTTAGCAATCACCCCTTAAAATATTGACATGAAGGAGCAGAACACCCTGTATACAGGGTGTCCCAGAACTACTTCAAGAGCCGAAAAGGGGTGATAGCTGAGGTGATTCTGAACACCTTTTTCCTTTGCGAAAATGTTGTTTGAGGCTTCGTTTGTAAATGCTTAACGAAAAACACTGAATAATCAGAACGCGCGTAGAGCCCGCGCTTAAGGGCGGTCCACGGCGCATCGTGCCAGCCAGCGACGCACAATGGTCGAAAATTGTCAAAACGCGAACTAAATTCATAGCACTGTTATTTATATGTTGTTTTTTCTAAACAGAACGTTTTCTGGAGTTTTTTAGGTCGTAGAATACGATTCTGATAACCATTTTTATGTAGAATGTCTATTTTTACATTTTAATTGTTATTAAAAAAATTCTACTGGTGTTTTATGTGGACTACGAAATTATCCCTCAGATAACATTTCTGTAACTGTACACGTATTATGGAACAAATAAAAATTCAAAATACCTGACAATATAATGGTAAATGTTACCACTACATCTCAGCATCTGACGATAGATTATTTTGGGAGTCCGCTTCATTATCCGATTGCGCGATGTCCTTGTCTGTTCGTAAGGTGATCAGGCTCAACAAATCTTCATCTATATCCCTCTGCTTGGGTTTCTTGTGGACGAACGAACTTATGTATGGGTCCAAACCTAACATTAGTCGGTGGAATAAATCTTCGTTTGTCTTACTTCTTGATGTTTTGCGTGTATGGTGTTCTTTATAACATCTGAGATACTTGTTCGCTTCTTGTGCTTCCTCGGAGATTTCGCCAACGGATATTATGGCGTCGTCAATAACTCTCGGTCCATGAATAAGTACCTTGTGTACTGAGATTGGCATGTAGTACTAATTATACAGGGTGTCACGCAACCCTTTGCAAATATTTTAAAGGGTGATTCTACAGGCCAAAATAAAGCGAAAATCAAGAATGAAAATTTTGCATTTGGGGCTTTGTTAATAAGATACCGAGGTTTAGGCAATTTGACGGGCAGCGGTTCGAGTCCGGCAGCTGCGTTCAGTGGTAGTCATTCGCTACATGGAAGAGAAACCATGACCTACCGCACCGCGTAATCTGACATCCAAAAGGCTTCTTTAACTGTGAATAGGATCATTTAGCCGTATACTAATCTTGTCGATATTGTATTTACATTTTATTGGCGGTATTATGGGGTACGAGCGGCACAGGCAGCTGACCGTAATAGCAGAACCCGCTGCTAGCGCGCGGCCCGCTTACCCGAAACGGGGGTGCACCGGATCTTTTACAGCTCATTGTGACGTTAATTTTCTAGTGTTCATCCTGATCCAGTGCTTATTTTGTAGCTAAAACTTCAAGGAATCTGAAAATGTTTTTTTTTCAAAATTTAAACCCGTGATGACCTTCATGGAGAAATTGGCAAAAATAGATTTTTTTTACGATTTTCATAATGAAAAGTTGATTGTCCCAAAAAACAAAAAATGCACTGCGATAGATTGAAGCCTGTAGATTAAAATGAAAAAAAGATATCCCAATCGGTTGAATAGTTTCCGAGATAAAAATTCAAAAGCACAGCCTGTTTTCCCCAAAATGGCAAAAAATTGCAAAATTCAAAGGTCCGTACTTTTAAACAATTTCGAAGAAAGCTAAATGATGACTTACACCCCACCTAATTTCAGATGAGCTACAATATATTTCTGTCAGAACAAAATCCCTGATGTCGACGTCAAAAAGTGATCGATTCGGCATGGAATGATCGTTTGTTTCGATGATTTTTGAATATGTTGTAGAAATCAGCATTTTGAACAATTTTTTCCTCTTGCAAAAACATCGAACTCTCCTAATTTCTGAGATATTCGCAGCAAGCTTTCGTTACTGGTACATGCATTGAATCCTGCCCGTACGTGTGCATCTATGGCACAGCCATAAGTACAGCCGAAACTCTATCGCCTGGCGGCATGTTTAGATTCATCGGCGATGTGTCCGTTTTTCTTTATGTCGTATGTATTACGAATAAATGAACAGCTCTTGAAGCTTTCATTCACACCTGCATACTGCATATGAATAGGTATAGGCAGGGTTCAATGTCCAGTAACGGAAGTTACTAGATAAGTTTTAAACTAAGAGAATCTGAAATTTTTGTAACAGGAAAAAGTTGTTCAAAACAGTGATTTCTACAATATATCCAATAATAATCGAAATCTGTGACTCAGTAATGTTTTATCAAGTTGACCAAAACTTATACTGCGATGTATTCCAGCAAATATGCCCTCCTAGTTTACATTTGTCATTTTGTACGACGATCAGGGTAATGAGAAAAAGCGAATGGAATAAATTACAAAATTATCAATATTTATACACATATGCATAACTCGCATTAAACCTATGAAATAATTATTTGGTTTTATTTTTCATTATCGCTATAAAATTATTGACGCATAGCGAAATTTATTAGTAAATGCTCTTCGGTTGAATGTGGTAGCAAATATAAATTCTCTTGGCATGCTCTCGCTCGCGCCGTTCTCTCCTGCATATTTTGGGCATGAACCGAAATATCGGCACAAGCCGTATCCAATCGAGATCTCCTGATGGATAAAATTCTAATTAATGCGGCAACAGCGTAACAGAAATCTCCTACCATGCGATTTGGCAACTATGCCGTCGGACTTGTCGTTTGTAATTCAACAGTATAACGTTAGATGTCACATTTTCATATGGCTCATGTACAAAATTATGTTTTCACTAATGCCCGTTTCTCAATTCGGAGTAGACCCCGAAGGAGTCTGCATCCTTAACCGAACCACGATCCTTTCTCGACTGATCGCACGCTCTGATTAGTCAGTGTTTTTAATTAATAATATAAAAACGAAGCCTTAACTAGCATTTTCGTACAGGAAAATGTTGTTCAGAATAATCTGAGCAATCGCCCTTTGAAATATTCGCATATCTCCAATGTTTCCAAGTTGTGTCCGTAGAGGCTGTCTCCTGTCTTCCATTTCCAATGGAAGACAAATTTTAGGTTAATTCTTGTCCTCGGACCACTTGGACCTGCATTTGAATTTTGTGTTGCCTGTACGACTTACGGATCAGGTATGCTATTCGGCGAACGGGTAGGAGCCTCCCGCTGGGAGGGCCCGGGGTAACAGTACACCACGTGTTCGACGGAGGAACAATTTTATTCTTTTTCAGAAGATAACATTGTATAAATACCCTGGCATATCATTGTTAATACACTAATAATTCCAAGGTTTATATAAGCCCTACGCGCATTCTTTATCAATTGTACCCCTAACCGTGAGAAAATTCATCTTTCTTACGGTTATGTATTTCTGTATATTAAACAGGGTGTTCCAGAACTACGCATACAGCCGAAAAGGGGAGGCAGCTGAAGTGATTTTGAACATCATTTTCCTTTGTGAAAATGTTGGTTGAGGCTTCGTTTTTGAATAGATAACGAAAAACTTTGACCGATGAAAGCACGCGTAAAGCTCGCGCTCAACCGCAGGGCTGTTGTTTTCGAGCCTAACACTCCGCCCAGGCCGTGAAGGTGAACAAGTCGCCCGGTCTAATAGGAGGCGTTTAGCAAAAGTTATATCGAATAAGCAATAAACAAATTAAGAATGATATCAAATTATTCGTTATTTCTGAAGAAGGAATAAACTCATTAGTCGTTATTCGTGTAGAATCAATGAAGCGATTGACTAATAAATCTATCAATTGCAGTACACGTTAAATTAAAAAAGAATGGCAGAAGATTTAAATTAGACTCACCCACGCATCCATAAATGAACCTGCTTAGACGAAAATAGGTCACTATGTCATCCTACCGATCCTGACCATTCGAGAAAGTAACACGTGGTGCACAACAGCTGATGTTACGGTCGCGTCAGCGAACTCACCTCATTTGACAAAACTTACTATCTGCACGGTAACTGTCACTGAATCATTCTACCGATCCTGGCCATTCGAATAATGACACGTGGTGCACAACAGCCGATGTTTCGGCTGGTTGAGTGCAGCAACTTCGTTTCACAAAATTTCCTTCATTGCACGATGACTGTCACTTTTCACTTCAAGATTTGAATTTACGAAACCAGTTGTTCTCACGTTTGAACAATTGGTTGCCCCGAAAGGGATCGATTGTCATTAACTTTGAAGGTGCTTGACATGGCCCCTTCTACTGCCAAATTCGATCTTATAGGTTCGGCACTGCTATTCGTCGAGCCCCTTCAATGTTAATAACGATCGGTCCCTTTCGGGGCAACCAATTATTCATAAGTGGGAACAACTGATTTCATAAATTCAAATCTTGAAGTGTAAAGTGAAAATGATCGTGCAATGAAGGAAATTTTCTGAAACGAAATTGTTTCACTGATCCACCCGATACATCGGCTGTTGTGCACCACGTGTTACTTCTTCGAATGGCCAGAATCGGTAAAATGACCCAGTGACTGTTACCGTGCAGCTAGTAAGTTATGTCAAATGAAGTGAGTTCGCTGACCCGACCGTAACATCAGCGGTTGTACACCACGTGTTACATTTCAAATGGTCAGGATTGGTAGAATGTGACCTAAAGACAGTGACCCATTTTCATCGAAGCAGGTTTCTTTATGGATAGATGGGTGAGTCTAATTTAAATCTTTTACCAATATCTTTTCAATTTAACAAAGGCTGCAATTGATAGGTTTGTTAGTCATTCAATTCATTCATTCTACACGATTAACGATTAACTAGTTTATTCACTCTTCAGAAATAACAACTAATTCAATATTATTTTTAATTTGTGTATTCCTTATTCGATATAACTTTTGCTTAACGCTTCCTATTAAACAGAGCGACTTGTTCACATTCACGGCTTTGGCCGACCATCAGGGTCGAACACAACACTATCGCGGCAGAGCGCGGGCTCTACGCGCGCTCTCATTGGCCAATGTTTTTCGTTAACCACTCGAAAACGAAGCCTCAAGCAACATTTTCATAAGGGAAAAAGGTTTTCAGCATCACCTCAGCTGTCACCTCCTTCCGGCTATATGGGTAGTTCTGGGTTACCGTGTATTTGTAAAAGATGCATGTGGGGAGTGAAGTTGCCGTGGTGGATGAATGAACGTCGTAGAGTCTTGATGAAAGAGTCGAAACGTGCGCATAGAGAAGAGAGTGTCTTTTATAATTGTATTTGTTATGTATAATTAAACTTCCTTCGTTTACAATCCTAACGATCCTACATTTGGGGGCTCGTCCGGGATCGAAGGAAACAAACGGAAGGAAATTTTAAAAGTCGGTGAAACGTAGATACACGCAGTTGTTCGCGATCGGAAGCGTCGGGTTTAACGATTAATTGGTGTTGTGGAAAGTTGACCACGTACCAGAAAGTTGTAAGTTGTGTGTCCCGGAACGTGACGATCGAGCGGTATCAAAGTTGTATTCGTCTGAAACGGTGATAACAGTTGCAGTCGGAAGAGGTTAAAAAAAAAAAAGAAGACAACGATCAAGATGAGCCGACGTTCGAAAGTAACCACGGCGATGATAGAAGGAGATGCACAAGGCGAAATAAACGACATCGATGGAAATAGCACTGATAGTGCGAATCGAACAATATTTGCCGGAAATCCAGCCGGACCGTCCAATCTAGAGAGGAAGAGAGACCTCTCCGAGGAGGTGATTCGCAAGATGAAGGTGTGTCAACTGAAAGAAGGGCATAAAGGCTGACCTGCGTAAGCGACTTGTAGATTTCTTGGGAAGTGGTAAGGAATCGGAAGAGGAAAGTGACGAAGACGTAGACAGCGACGACGAAAGTACACAGGACGAATACGAGGGAGAAAGAGAGATCGAAAGAAGCGGCCGTCGGCGCGGAGCTACGATACGAAGAATGGACCGTATGAACGCAAAAATACAGGAAGATCGAAGCCATACGAGTGCGTTCACAATCAAAGATGTGGAAGGCAGTTTCTGTCATTTTAATGGTGATGACAAGTTGCCTGTTAAAAAATGGGTCTCAGATTTCGAGGATTTAAGCGAGCTGCTGCAGTGGAATGACCTGCAAAAATTTATATACGCCAAGAGGATGCTACAGGGATCTGCGAAGAAGTTCGTGGCGTACAAAAAAGGCGTTACCACGTGGGATAAATTAAAACGACGTTTGATTCGAGATTTCCATGTTTATAAGAATAACGCAGAAGTGCATGCTCAGCTATATCGTCGAAGAAAGTTGCCTAACGAAAGTAGTAGGCAATATATATACGAAATGCAGGAAATAGCGAGTCAGGGTGACATCGATGAAGACGCCCTTATCCAACATATCGTTAACGGCGTACCGGATAATAGCGAATCGAACAAGATAATTCTTTATACTTCCCGAAGTCTGCGCGAGTTGAAGAAGAATTTTGAAACATACGATAGATTGAAAGAAAGGGTGGACCGGAAAAAACCATCGCTGAAGAAGGACGAAAAAAAGAGTGAGAGGAAGGAGACGAGAGGGGTGACACCGCGGCGTGAAACAAAGGCGCGTTGCTACTCTTGCGGATCGGCAGAGCATTCGGTAAAAGATTGCACCAACAAAGTGCGTGATAGATTCCCTATGCCGCTTATAGAAGATAGTATAGACTCGTTAAAGGAAGCGCGGGTGTTTTCAGTAATAGACTTAAAGAATGGGTTTTTCCACGTGCCGGTAGAATTAGCGAGTCGAAAATACACGTCGATCGTGACTCCCAATGGGCAATATGAATTTGCGAAAACCCCATTTGGTCTATCAAACAGTCCGACTAGTTTTTTGCGTTTTATAGATGAGGTATTTAAAGACCTGATCAGGAGAGGAGTAGTTCTGGCGTATATGCATGATTTGATCATTCCGGGAATAGATGAGAAGGACGCGTTCGAAAAACTAGGTGAAACATTAGAAATCGCAGCGAAGAACGGATTAGACATTAATTGGTCGAAATCTAAATTTCTACAGACGCGTATAGAATATTTGGGGCACGAGATAGAAAATGGATACGTGTACCCCTCTCCAGCAAAAACTAAAGCCGTGCGATATTTCCCAACGCCAACAAATAGGAAACAAGTACAAAGTTTCCTTGGTCTTAGTGGATATTTTCGAAAGTTTATCCGCGATTATGCTAAGTTAGCTCGCCCGTTGTCAGACTTATTGAAAGATGGTGTTGAGTACCAGTTCGCTGAAGAGCAACAGCGATCATTTAATGCGTTAAAAGATTATTTATCGAATAAGCCAGTATTACGTATTTATAGTCCTAAGGCAGTAACTGAGGTCCATACAGACGCGAGTAAGGAAGAGTATGGCGCCGTTTTATTGCAGAAAGATGTGGGAGAAAAATTGTTTCATCCAGTTTACTATATGAGTCGTAAAACGTCCGAAGCAGAAAAAAGTACCATTCGTACGAACTTGAAATTTTAGCAATAATTAAGGCGATTCAACAGTTTCGGGTTTACTTATTAGGCATTAAGTTTACGCTCGTTACGGATTGTCAAGCTTTCCAGAAAACTTTGGCGAAGAAAGATTTGTCACCGAAAAGTGCGAGGTGGGCATTGTCGCTAGAGGAATTCGATTTCGTTGTCGAACACCGACCAGGAGAAAGATTAAAGCATGCCGACGCGCTCAGTCGTTACCCGGTTATGTGCGTTGAAGATACATTGTTGCATTCTATTAGAAAGAAACAAGAGGAAGAAGAAAGGTTGCGCGTTATACAATATATATACGAGAGAAAGAACCGTACGAAAACTATGTAATGGAAGATAATATTCTGATGAAACATTTAGACGGTAAAAATGTAATAGTGTTACCCACAAGTATGCAAATCGGTGTAATTAAAAAAGCACATGAGACTGGTCATTTCTCCGTTCGGAAAGTAGCTGAGAGAATAAAGGAGGAGTTTTATATACCGAATTTAAACGAGAAAATAGAAAAGGTTATCAGCTGTTGCATACCATGCGTATTAGCAGAACGTAAAGGGGGGAAAAAGGAAGGTCAATTGCAGCCGATACCGAAAGGAGACAGACCTCTTGACACGTATCATATTGATTACTTAAGTCCCATGACTGCTACAGGAAAAGCTTACAAGCATATTTTAGTAATAGTTGACGGATTTTCTAAATTTGTCTGGGTATATCCTACTAAATCTACAACGACAAGAGAGGTACTGAATTCACTGACAATGCAACAACAGACATTTGGAAATCCTAAGCGTATAATTACTGATCGGGGAACAGCATTTACGTCGACAGATTTTAGAGATTATTGCGCTACCGAAGGCATCGAGCATGTCCTGATTACTACGGGTGTTCCACGAGGGAACGGTCAGGTCGAAAGAATCAATCGAATTATTATTGCTGTACTGACGAAATTGTCGATCGATGCACCGGATAAGTGGTATTGACATGTAAATAGAGTTCAAAGAGCGATTAATAGTACCTATCAGCGTAGTATACATACATCACCGTTCGAAGTTATGCTCGGTATAAAGATGAAGCAGCGCGAAGATGTAATTCTTTTACCCCTAATCGAACAAGAAATAATCGCACAGTTTTCAGACGACCGTACAGAATTAAGAAATACTGTTAAAAAAAACTTGTTAAAAATGCAGGAAGAGAATCGACGTAATTACAATCGGCGTTGTAAAAAGGCGACATTGTATCATGAGGGTGATCTCGTTGCGATTAAGCGAACACAATTTGGCAGCGGTCTAAAGATTCACAAAAAGTTTTTAGGACCGTATAAGATATCTAGATGTAAGTGTAACAACCGATACGAGGTAATTCGGGTAGGAGAAGGTGACGGACCAAAAATAACTACGACTGCGGCTGACTTTATGAAACGTTTTAGCAGTTTTTCTTCGGGGTCCGAAGAAGCTGCAGGAATGGCCGAGTGTGGGGAGTGAAGTTGCCGTGGTGGATGGGACCCTGCGGGATGTGTGGGGAATGGGTGCGGCGGGCGATCGTCGCCTGTCTTGTGTGAATGAACGTCGTAGAGTCTTGATGAGAGAGTCGAAACGTGCGCATAGAGAAGAGAGTGTCTTTTATAATTGTAGTGTACTTTTATAATTGTATTTGTTATGTATAATTAAACTTCCTTCGTTTACAATCCTAACGATCCTACATGCATTTAGTCACCCAAAGAATTTTCAGTACAATTATTTTCCTTGAAATTATGTGACAATAGAAATAATGTAGATATTTTAAGTTGAAACTGACGGAGCGCAAGTTGTACATGCAATAATTATCGTCGCACGAAAGGTTTATTAAATAGGCTTAAGAAAGACGCGCTTCTTTTTCGAGCACATTGCAACTGTCTGCTTTTAACGGAATAAAACATTAAAAAGTACGAACAAATACTGCATCTTGAACTACGTACTAATAGGCGCGAAATATTTCAATTCGTTGAAAGCATTCTTGTCGCAAAAAAATAATACCTAAAGAACTTTGTTGTAATAAAATATGGACATGAATTTTGTACTCCATGAATATCATTCGGTTTCATTACAAGCCGACGTTCTTACGTTATAAATACTGTAGTTATAAATTAGAAAATATACTAATTACTATTTCAAACATATTTAGCAGTGTACTTTTTAATTAACGCAAGTAAGAAATTACGACTCGAATTACATCATGTTTGGTGCCATTTTAGTCGGAAGAATCTTTTGGATATATTAAAAATGATTTCGGTTACCTCGACCCTCAGCCTATCCATTTCTTTCACGCCTCGTGACAACTATAGACTATTGACTACAGGCAAGGAGATTACATAGGCGTAGAAATAGTGTACCCCTAGAAATGTAGGGTTTATGTAGGGACGACATGAGAGAAATTACTGTGTACCTACGCCTAGGTATCCATTCGAACATTTCGTATGATTTCGTATATGCATCCACTCTAACCGTAGCCTAAATCGTACTTTTCAAGCTAGTTATGAAATTTCTCTGCTTATAGCTGGATCAAGAAAAAATCATACCATAGGTGAGGATTTAATTAACCCAGCTATATCGATTTTTCTCAAAACAACTCAGGATAAACATGATAAAGATATTAAAGGAATACCACTGAGCAGTATTGTGCACTATGTGACATTGATTCTTTATACAACCTGTACAGGGTATAAAGAAATTATATGTAACGACTACCACATCGTGATTCTACACCTTCGGATCGGTGGACATTTGTGAAAAAAATCCCGTACAAAATTGTCCTTGACCGCGAAAATTAAGCTCAAAATCTTTTCTTATCCTACCAGATTCTACTCGTCCTGGGAGTAAAAAGTGTGAAAGAAACCATGATCCACAACTTAACCGTTTTCTTGCCATAAATGATGTTAATATTTTGCATTGGTCAGCACGACTTAAAGCGAGAGCATGAAAGAGAGCGAGTCGCCCGTCGCCCTCGTAACCGAACGTTGCACAAGACCATCACTCCCTCTCTTTCATTCTCTCGCATTCACCCGTGCTGAGCAGTGCAAAATATCAACATCATTTATTGCAAGCAAACGGTTGAGTTGCGACCCATGGTTCCTTTCACACTCTTTACCTTCATGATAAGTAGTATCCGATAGAGAAAACAAAAATTTTGACCTTCATTTTCAAGGTCAAGGACAATTTTGCACGAGATTTTTTCACAAATGTCCACCGATCCAAAGGTTTAGAATCACGCTGTGGTGGCTATTACATGTAATTTCTTTACAGCCTGTATATTGTGCTATTCACAGAGAAAACTTAGTGCTCAAAAAACCCTCATCTGTCCTAAATTAAATATTGCATTCAGTTATAAAATGGATCAACATTATCAAAACCAATACCAAATATGAACACCTCTTCAATTTTGCAAGGATAAAAATGCTGACCACATAAGACTACTATTGCTTCATATCGATACGAAGTGGCTGTCACAAGGGAATTGCCTGAAAAAACTAATGGAACTATTTAATATTCTTAGTGAGTTGTTAAATGGCAAATCTGAAATGAAAGTAACCTAAAATTAGTTGATATTCGATCATCTGTTGGTTATTTGACAGATAATTTTGCAAGCAATTGCAAGAAGCAAACAAGACTCTTCTTCATGCAAAAGCTATGTCGCTTCATTGCATCTTTGCAATGATACCAAAAAAATATTTCATACAAAAAATTTCACCAATTTTATTGGTTAAGTAACTGTGGAATAATTAAATCTACTGTACTTGTTATTACAAATCATCTGAATAAAATGGTTTGTGATTTAAATGATGGATTTTCAGATTTAAAAGAAATTGTTTTTCCTCCTTGGATAACTGATTGTCGGTCAATGCTAGCGGGCTGAACTGACGCGACCATACAGTATCAAGAAGAACTCTCAGAAATGTGTTAAAACGCCATTCAAGATAAAAGAAACAATGGCTTTGTGATGAGACAGAAACCTAACTCCAACTAGTTTTGCAAGATAGTTACTGTTGCCCTTCCCATCGTGGTATTTAGTTGAATGTGACTTTCTAATATCCCCCCAAATATTAGTTTAAAACTGCCTGAACTATAATCAATTTTATTCTAATAAATATTAATTAAAAATTTTTAGCAATATTCCCTTTGATAAAAAAATTGCGCTATGATAGCCGTGACATTGATTTTTTATACACCTTGTACAAAATGCACAGTTTTAATCTATAAGTACAAGTTACACACAGTTATACACTATGTGTTGTATAAAAAAAGAGGTCAGATAAGAAATAAATGGTTTCTGGGGGGCTACCATTTGATATTTTCCAAAGTTTTGATCAAAATATATCCTAAACTAATAATTTTAGACACAAACAGCTTAATACTTTTTTTTATAGAGAGTACCGAGCTGCGTCAACTGTTGCATTAAAAAATATACAATTCCATTAAAACGCTTAGTGTAGGGTCATTACATGCATCGAAGAGACGGTGCAGCGTTGGTGGGTGACGAAGTGGATACATGTATCGAGTAGCTTTTCGCTTTGCAACTACCATTTTACACCCACTCCGTGGATAGACCGTCGCCGTAACCGGCTTTTACTGATTACTGTTTTGTTTCTACATTCCTTAGCGTTATTTCTATTATGCTCGTTCGGCATTAAACACAGGTAAACCTGATACGAAAACGTGCAGATATTACAAAGAAGCACTAAATTTTGTTTTTGCGATATGTTTCTTTCTGTATTACGTCGCGATTGGTGACACGGATTATTTCCTCGACGGAGTCGTAAATTCCGCCTTAACCGATTGGTATGCAACTTCACGACGTTTTACACGCCAAATTAATATTGGGTAACCCTTTCGACTACGAGAAAGTGCCGACTAATGGACCTTAATGATGAAGTTCGAATGTTAAAGTTGGGGTGCCGGTGGAGACGTGGAACTAATCTCTCTGCGTGCCGTTAGAGATTTTTTATAATTCGATCCGTGTCGTTCGATCGTTGAAACTATTCTGCCTTTCGTTTCGGAAGGAAGTCCGGAAGACGACTTCCTCAATTTCTGTGTACGCTGATTGATCAAAACAAGACAGTAAATTTTGCCAATCAGCGTACAGGTTCCAGGTCCACCACTCTTCCGGTGCGCCCGAATTACGGTATTTCCGGAAAAAAGTGGGACGATACTTGGGACCGCGAGGGTCGTGGAAATTTTTAGCCGCGATAGAAAATTTCTCCAAGTCCTGCGGATCGGCTTCGTGTACCGTTATAATATTTTCGGAACCCTTCGGAACTCCAGGTTTATGGCATGTCGTCGATTATTGAGAATGACGAGAATAATCTAAGCGGCAAAGTTTTGCCCACACGTGAAATAAATAGCTTGCAGACGGTAAGAAATTCAACCAAATAATTTTCCTCAAAAATAATCTGTTCCCGAAATGCGTGCCATAAACCTTACCAAAAATTCCCAACGTATTGTTCCGCGTCGGACGGAACACGATAAATATTTCTAATACAGCTGCCCACTTAACATTTGAGGACAAATCAGAATATGTGCTGAATGTTCTCGAGCCTACTATGGTTCATAATTTGTTTACATTGTATTTGTACGTATTTCTTTATATTATACATTGTACATATTATATTTTATATTGCACATTTCATGGTTTACACTGTATTAGTACCAGTATTCCATATTTTACATACTGTCCCCTTTATGCCAGGTGCACGAAAGTGAAAATTTTCATTTTTTACGTTGAAGTGTGTAGTACTGAATGCCTGGTTTTACTCCTACCTGCACCCGCATTTATATTAACATGTCATACATACATCTTGCACAGTAACGATTGTTTACTTTATGCTAGCTTCACAAATAATAAAAATTATTCTATTACTTTCTACATTCAGTTGCGAATTCCCAAAACCAGCCGAATTGCACATTCGTGTCTCTGGTATAAAGCGGACGATGTATGTATACAGGGTGTCCCAGAACTCCCCACAGAGCCGAAAATGTAGCTGAGGTGATTCTGAACACCTTTTTCCTTTGCGAAAATGTTGTTTGAGGCTTCGTTTTTAAATGGTTAACGAAAGACATTGACCAATCAGAGCGCGCGTAGAGCTTGCGCTCAGCCACGGGAGTGTTGTGTTCGAGTATGACGCTCCGCCGAGGCCATCGATGTCAACAAGTCGCTCGGTCTAATAGGAGGCGTTTGCCAAAAGTTATATCGAAGAAAGTTCAAGGGCCTTTCGCCGTAAAGCGCCCCCCCCCCCCCAAGGACCCGTAACTCTCCCTTATAACGTTTTTCCAACAAGCCTTCGTCCACCGTTGCAAACCGCGTCATAGTTTCTCAAGACAGAATCAGTCTGAACGCCATGCAGTAAAGATCTCTATGATACTGTAATTGCTGTTTTTCCTTTCAACGAAACAAGAGTTAAGTTTTAAAACGCGAAGCTCGCGAGTGGTTACCCGCTCAGGAACACGACGATGAAATTGCAGAACGTGTAAAAGCGTATTTGGCAGTAGAAAGGGCCAAGTCGAGCCCCTTCAAAGTTAATAATAATCGGGCCCTTTCGGAGCCAAGCAATTATTCAAACGTGGGAACAGCTGATTTCATAAATTCAAATCTTCAAGTGTAAAGTGACAGTGATTGTACAATGATGAGAATTTTGTGAAACGAAGTTCTTTCACTATTCCAACCGAGACATCGGCTGTTGTGCACCATGTGTTTGTTCTTCGTATGGCCAGGGTCGGTAGAATAACTCAGTGACAGTGACCGTGTAGGTAGTAAGTTGTGTCAAATAGAGTGAGTTCGCTGATCTGGTTGTAACATCAGCTGTCTTGCACTGCGGGATACCTACTTGCAATGGTCAGGATCGGTAGGATGACACAGTGACCCATTTTCGTCGAAGCAGATTCATTTATAGATGCGTGGGTGAGTGTAATTTGAATCTTCAGTCAATCTTTTTTAATTTTACGCGGGCTGCAATTGATAAGTTTATTAGTCAATCGATTCATTGATTCTACACGAATAACGACTAATTGTTTATTCCTTCTTCACGAATAAAGAATAATTTGATATTGTTCTTAATTTGTTTATACCTTATTCGATATAACTTTTGGCAAACGCCTCCTATTAGACCGAGCGACAAGTTCACATTCACGGCCTCGGCCGAGTGTCAAACTTAAACACAACACTCCCGCAGCTAAGCGCGGGCTCTACACGCGCTCTGATTGGTCAATATTTTTCGTTAACCGTTTAAAAACGAAGCCTCAAACAACATTTTCGCAAAGGAAAAAGGTGTTCAGAATCACGTCAGCTATGACCCCTTTTCGGCTGTATGGAGAGTTCTGGGACATCCTGTGTATTGTATGTCGTTGATTTTACGTTTCTTATTATATATTGTATATTTTATGTTTTATGTTGCATATTTCATGTTCTGTAGTTTATATTGTGTAATACAAATGCGTTGTGCACAAATATATAAAATTTAGGACCTTAGGTTGCGTTTTTTTAAAATTACGCTTTCGCAATTTCGACGCCGTTTTTCTTATATTTTGAAATCAATTATTCATTTAAACATTAAACGACTGATTTCGTGACGGCTTTAAAGTAAAACTAATCATACAGAACTTCTCTCGCTCCTGGGGTGGGAATTGAAATAGCCCATCCGCATGGAACGCATGAACGGTTCGCACGTCCGTCTATGAAAAAACTACCTTCACGGGATTGTGGCTCGCAGGAAACCATTTATTTCTTATCTAACCTATTTTTTAATACAGCATATAGTGTTCGAGCAATTTGCCTTTATGGATTAAAGCTGGGCACCCTGTTTAGTTACCTAATACATCACATAAATAATGCATGCATTTTTTAGAACAAGGCTTTGGAACTTGAACAATGGAATCACGTACTATTTGTGCGACATGTGGAAGTAGCTCAAAGTACAAATGTAAAGCTTGTGATAAGGTTTACTATTGCAGCAAGAAGCATCAGAAAGAAGACTGGAAGAAACATGTTGATATTTGCAAACCTTTCACGGTAAGTTCTTGGACAAGACATTTAACATCATAAACCTCTTTCATTATTTCACAAATGTGAAAATCAGTTGAATAATTTAGTATAAATAACAAAACACGTACGAGGTGCTATCAAAAAGGAATCGGACTTCGTGTCTGAGATACTTCAAAGCCAGATAAAACCAGCAAAAATCGGTACTTGTTAACTTCGATAACTCTATGATACAAATATTCGAGCCATTTATTGCAGGTATATTGCAGCTCATTGCACTGCCGTCTTGTCCTGTCTCACGTGCACGTTTGTTTTTTGTCGAGTATTCCTTCTCGCAGTCAAGGAACAAAGTGCTTATGTCATTAATTACACATCACGACTGTCGATATACTTTCAAAAATCACCAAAACAAGCAATCGCATCAAAAGACACAGCCAACATCATATTGAGGTGAACTCGCGAGCTCACGAATCTCTCATAATTCGGTAATAACTGTAACCTTAGTTGGAAACACAGCCCAAACCTATCTGCGAGAACATGACGCTATCCTTGGCCCAAATAGATATCCTTCCACTTCAGACCCTGTGAGCAAGGGGTTTTAACCCTTGCTTAAACTCATGGTAATACCTATTTTTCCATTTTGTCCAAACATATTGTCAGGGATGTCAATAACTACAACCTGCGTGAGGGTACATAAATAGGGTGTTTCTTTACCCCTTGTACATATTTTAAGCTGTGAGTATATAGGCCAAGATAAAGTGAAAATCATGAATGGCAATTTTGCATTTGATGCTTTGTTAACAAGATACCGTTGTTTAAAAAACAGGGTCCGTCGCCTGCTGGCAGGCAATCTTACGGCAGCGACATTCAGTGGCAATCATTCGCTACATGGAAGAGAAACCATGACCTATCGCACCGCGTAATCTGGCACCCAAAAAAGGCACGCGTTGTACGTTTCACAGCATTCAACCTGCTTACTTGTAAAAATCCACATGAGTATATCGAAACCTGGCCCAATGGGATTATCAAGTGAAGTGGGTGACGGCAACTTTCAATCCACAATTTTGTTCTCAAAAACCAACTACACATGCACCACGATTGTCCCGGCCGCGAGTATCTATGCGTACACGCGATAGTCCCATCTGCTAGTGTCCACGATTTACACTAAACTTACCATTCCAGATGTTCCTCGCGTCCACCATATGTTTGAATACAGTGATACACTCCTTCACGCAAGTCGTGTCACAGTTTCCGAGAGTCTGTTATTATTCTCAGAAAACATCATCTTTGCATATTCCACAAATGTACACGATTCTTGGAACATCTGGCACAACTATCATGGCACATAATCAATTGTAACAAAAGGTAGCATTAAGATTGACATTATCTATCTAGACATTGAAATAATCAAGTTCTAAGAGCTAAACTAAATTCAAAAATGAAAGTAATAACAATAGAACTAAATGCAATATTACAGGTATGCCCAATGCTAAAATTCCAAGTACAACTAAAATGTTTAAATTATTCCGTATTCAACATACGTATTCAACATATGGAAGGATTTAAACATTCTAGTTGTACCTTGAATTTTAGTATTGGACATACCTGTAATATTGCATTTAGTTCTATTGTTATTACACTCGGTTTTGAATTTAGTTTAGTTCTTAGAAGAAATGTTCGCGAAGTGACATACGCTGATTTCGCTGAAAATTTGTATAATTATTCATTGGTTCAAGCTATTAACTCTGCCGTATTTCGTTTGTGCTATCTCTCGACTTTAAGGGAGAAAACACGGCATTTTCTCGCAAGGGTCTTCGCAAGAGTCTCAGTTTGGTTGCAGTAACTAACGAAAACGGATTATAGTCGCGGGAAATATTTCTGCAACTTACTTTGCGCCCAATTTGTATCTTTTGTTGTGCCCCGATATCGTATTATAGCTGACAGTAGTGCATCAGCATAGAAGGTCTCGGAACAAAGCCAAATTCCAATCGTTTTGGAATCAGCACAACGTGACCGATCGATCACGTTGAAGTTGTTACCAAGTGCACTTTCATGATACCGCGTGACTACTCCTACCAATTTTGTCACACCCAAAGCTGATAATAAAACCAATGGGTCTCACCCAAAAAGGGCTCTCGTTAAAAAACCATAAGCAAATACACATCGCATTAAAGTCTCCTCTGTCAACGTTCGAGAAAGCTGCAATAAACTAAGTTTTATTGAAGATCACGTGGTGGATCCTAATCCTTTGTCCGCCCACGAACCCAACTAAGCCAAAATCCCACAACCGCTCCGAGTTGAACCACTCGGGGCTCAACAAATTTGGTGGCAGCGGTCGAATCATTCTTCAACTTCTTGGCTTAACTGTGTTGGAAAACGCAGTGGATTCGACACGTTGAATTTATTCAACGAATCTACAATTTTTGGGAATCGTCCACGGAGGATTGCCGAAGCATTTCAACCCAGGACTTTCACATCGAGGAACTGCAACGTCGAGCGCACGCTAATTTGGTGACTCTAGACGCAAGGGACATCCGTAGCTACCGAGGTGGCCCTACGCTGAGAAAGGACGAGCTTCGAGAAGACGTTCATCGCAGCAAATACGGAAAACCCGCAGGCACGTATATACGACGAAAGAGCGAACAGGCGATTTATTTAAGCGTTGAACATCAAAAATTGGCGGAACCAACAAAATCCATCTGCGTGGCTGTCTGAGTCCGAGGATCGACACCCGAAGAGAATCTAAGGCGGAGGAGAAGACAGGATACCGAGGATCAACTTGCGCCACACGACACCGAACTACGTCAGGGGAATAGAAGACAGCGAGCTCAGAGACCTGACCTCGTCAACAAAGCCGGTCATCGTACGAAAGGACGTCCGACGCACCGACGAAATGTATGCGACAATAGTTCTGTAAGTAATTGAACCAGCATTGTTAAGTAACAGTCTAGCGATAGCACGAGAACAATTTAAATTGTAAACCAGAATCTTTGAAATCGCGAAACGGCCTGTGCATGTCTAAACAAGAACTAACACCAAGTTATTTGTTGCCTAGTCGAAAGACATTATCAAGGTCATTAGAATCATTTTTCGATAAAAAAGTAGACTATATTCGTGAAGGAACTAGAGAAGTATTCTCAGAAGAACCAAGGCCGTCCCGACGACGTTTGCGCGCACCCGAAATTACTTTCGACACCGCGACAAATACAAGCGAAGAAGGCGATTACGAGGCTTGAATTTGTTGAGCCCCGAGTGGTTCAACTCGGAGCGGTTGTGGGATTTTGGCTTAGTTGGGTTCGTGGGCGGACAAAGGATTAGAATCCACCAGGCGATCTTCAATAAAACTTAGTTTATTACAGCTTTCTCGAACGTTGACAGAGGAGACTTTAATGCGATGTGTATTTGCTTATGGTTTTTTAACGAGAGCCCTTTTTGGGTGAGACCCATTGGTTTTATTATCAGCTTTGGGTGTGACAAAATTGGTAGGAGTAGTCACGCGGTATCATGAAAGTGCACTTGGTAACAACTACAACGTGATCGATCGGTCACGTTGTGCTGATTCCAAAACGATTGGAATTTGGCTTTGTTCCGAGACCTTCTACGCTGATGCACTACTATCAGCTATAATACGATATCGGGGCACAACACTTTCTTTAAATTTCAATTATTCTTTTATTTTCATTATCATTGATAGCTTCAGTCTTTTTTAGTTTGCATGCTACTCTTATTTTTAAGTTTAGTGTTACTTTTAGTGTAGCGTTAGTGCTAGCTTAATTTATAATATTATTTTAATTCTCTTTCACTTAGATTTTATTTAAATTATTTAAATTTTATGCGAGCGTGCTGTGGGGAACAATGGGCGACGGACAATTTACGTTTATTAAGTACACAGGCATGCTCTTGTGTTACGGCGAAACAAGGGGTAAAGCGCGTGTGAATTTTGTGAACATTCGCGGTTCGTGTATGTGAGATTTTGGTGAAAATATTTGTGCTTAAAGGGGAGCGTCCACCCTTTTTGCTTGAGAATCCCATCGAGCAGATTTCGATATTCCCATGTGATCTTTACACGTAAGCAGGTTGAATGCCATACAACACGAGATGTGTAGTTTTCTCGCAAGTATGCATTGTCGGGTCATAGGGTAAAGTACGTCACGGTGTCACAATGTCGGTAAGTAGCCGTTGTATGTAGTTAATGAGTACCACTGAGTGGAGCTCCCCGACTCGCCCCGGCGAGCATCATATTCCGCGTCTAAAGGCTTTTTTTTAAACATAAACGCGAAATCGGTATTCTTGATTTTCGATTTATAGTGGCCCATACAACCACCCCTTAAAATATTCACGTTCAGTAGCAGAAGACTCTGTATGTATGTATACATTTTAATATGACTTTTAACAACAATAATTTCGATGCTAATGTTGTTACAAAAGAATAGGAGTATACTTTATATTATTAACATATTATTAATTATAATTTATACTAAACAGTGTAATGTACGTATGCATGTGATTATGAAAGTGATATAATTGTTCGTCCACTTTCATAATTATGCACATGTATAAAAGCACCATTCTACCACATTTTTGGAGACATTTAGACTCTTATATATGTACTAAATTGTAAACTAACAATGACTTCAATTTCTGTATCGTTTAAATTTATTTTGTAATTACTTAATACGTAATTTTAAAGTTGGTAGAAAATTCCATTTTGGGTCGTCACTACGTAGCCACTAGAAATATAAAAGTGGGACAAATTATTTTGAAGGATGACCAACCCTTAGTCGCAGGACCTATACACAACTGTGTGCCTATCTGCCTCGGATGTTACACAGTTCTAGATAAATATTCTGCAGTACCATGTATAAAATGTGGATGGCCTCTCTGCCAAAATTGTAATGAACACGGATTGGAGTGTAATTTTACTTTGTCTCGCAAAGATTCTAAGGTAAATAATTATGAAATTATTATGAAAGTCTTTGGTAGCTTTATTACAACGATAGCATATCCACGGACGTAGAACAGACCTAGCATCCTATACAAATTTGTGTCACACGTCTCGGGGGCTACGTAGTACCCTTACCACGCTCGTGTCGCGCTCAACGTATCGATTTGGTATGAAAAAAGTACTACAGCGCTACTGAGTCGGTACGAAGAGCTACTAAACATTGCGACATTCAACAAAAATCAGTGGCCCTCTTTAGCATTCCGATTCTTTGAACGAAGACCGACAGACTTACGCAACAAAGGAGAAGAATCAAGGTGACGTTTGGGTCAGTTTTGGCATTAAGAAATATTTGGTGCATATGCTTATTTCTGCTTTAGTTCAGTTGCTTCCATTTTTAGTCGAAATCGATGAATACTCATTGCCAGCACATGTATAAAAGCTTGTGGTGCAGTAAATCCAATATTATAATTTCTTTCGTTATTGAGAAATATTTAATAGTGTAAAAATCTGTATGTAGTATGTAAAACTGAACAAACGAGCAGAAAAGAAATAATGGATGCTAAAAATGTAAAAGTTGTGTATCTCTGGCTCCATGAGGCTATTGAATATGTAATTTAAAACTATAAAACCACAAAATTGCATTCAACGATAATTTGATTTATAATACTTGTTATTTGAACTGAGAGCTTGGACGATATCAAATGCATAATACATTTTCGATTACGATATTTTAACACACATTTTTACAAGATTCATAACTAGACAATGCATAAATCCAAAGAGTGTTGCTCATTTCTTTGATATGAGGTTTCCAAAGTTTATGAGTGCACTTAAAAATCATGCAAATATTGTTTTTTATATAAATTCGAAAGCAACGTTTACATATGCGTATTATAGTCTTGTGCCCCGAGTGGTTCAACTCGGAGCGGTTGCGGGATGATTTGCTTAGTCCGGTTCGTGAGCAGACAAAGGATTGGAATCCACTAGGCGATCTTCAATAAAACTTAGTTTATTGCAGCTTTCTCGAACGTTGACAGAGGAGACTCGAATGCGATGTGTATTTGCTTATGGTTTTTTAACGAGAGTTCCTTTTTGGGTCAGACCCAATGGTTTTATTATCAGCTTTGGGTGTGACAAAATTGGTAGGAGTAGTCACGCGGTATCATGAAAGTGCACTTGGTAACAACTTCAACGTGATCGATCGGTCACGTTGTGCTGATTCCAAAACGATTGGATCTGGCTTTGTACCGAGACCTTCTATGCTGATGCACTACTGTAAGCTATAATACAATATCGGCGCACAACAATAGGATTTATTCAAGTTCTAAAAATGGGATAAAAGCACCAGATTGATATTTAATATATTGTTTCTGTGGAAGCGCTTAGCTAACAAGTCATGTAATGTCTTATTACAGGGCATTGTATTGTATGCTGAAGTAACTCTAAGCGGAGAATGATTTCGGCTATTTCTAGCTGAAGCCTGAATCCGCACTCGAAACATAATCGAATGGCGGGGCCCCTCGCGCTATGCTACCATCACCAACTAATTTTTTCGAGTATTGTGTTCTGGCACTACGCACCTAAATACACGTGGCCTTCAAAAACAAAAGCATGTGAATAGGTGAGAGCCTTCCGCTACTGCAACGTGAGGGGCCACACCATTTTATTATAATGTTTCGAGCGCGAATTTGGGCTTGAGATGGAAATTTCCTGATTAGAGCGAGAGAGTGTGAGAGACGGAGCGATGACCTTGCGCGATGCTTGGTTACGAGGGCGACGGCCGACGCGTGTGACTTCACCAGATCGTCAAGTGATAGGATCAAACGAAAAGAAGTAATAATTTGAATTTGTTTAACTGACCAATTAGAATTTACTCCAGTTCGTCTGACATTAGCTGACACCATGCCTATACATTAGCGGGAATAATGTCCTGGTTTATATTATCAACAATCGATTTTCGCTATTACTTATCTGAATACAAGTAGTAGTGATGTCTAATATTCCTAGAGGCGTTGAGGGTCTGGGTATCTTACTTGTTACAGGTGGTGAGATTGGTTCCTCCAGCGTAATATTTATCAGTTCCGGTAGAATTGTTTGTAGTGGGGGCGGTATTTATTTCTTTCTTAAGTGGATCTGATGTCTTCAATTCTGCAGCCAATTGAGATAGAATAGCCTCTCGTTTCAATGTTATCTTTTTTCCTGCCTCGTTTACCCCGACGAGCATTCTTCTTGCTGGTCGACTTTGATTAAATAAGCGATTTGGGATAATTAAAATTGGTGTGAGGTGTTATCAGATATAGCTTCGGAATTTACCTTTTTTTTTTTTTTTATCGTGCGGAAAATGCATTATGCACGCCCCGGCTCAAATGGGGGTGAGCCGGGGCAGTGTCGGACTCGCAACGACTAAAAACCGCACGGTGTCCTTCCTCGGCGCTCTGCGGCGGGGTCGCGGGTAATCTTGCGAACTCTTCGCGCGACCCCGCCTAGCGCCATGCCCTTAAGAGGGCACCTCCCGGGAGGGGCAGATGGTCGTCCCCTCCCGTGCCTCCCAACTCCGCCGCGCCACCGGACACAAACGGCGCGGCACACCTCGGGGACTGCCAGGTATTGTGGACAGTCGAGGCCCCCACCCCGATAGCCGGCAGTCCCCCGGGACCGCAGGGACGCGGCGTCTGCCGCCACCTGTGGTCCCTTGCGACCGGCCACACCTTAGCTCGAAGAGCCGCGGATTTACCGGCCGGTCGCGGCAGCGGAGCCCAACGGAGGGTATCGAGGACACCCCCCATTCTCTGGCACCGCTGCCGACCTCCGGGTGGAGGGTCATCGCGGGCGGGTGATCCACCCGCTCGCCTCCACCGCACCTCCCTCCCCTTTTAGTCGCCTCTTACGACAAGCAGGGGCTACTGTGGACGTATTCTTTCTCCCCGAGCCACAGGGATAGCAGGGGGAACGCACCGATCCCCCTACTGGGCCGCCTGGTGCGGCCTGGGTGGAGGGGCGGCGCGGATGTTCGTGCGCCTTCTGCCCCTCCTCCCTCTCGCTCGGCGGGCGGGATCGGTGCGTTCCCGGTCCCGCTCCGAGGCCTCCTTCCGGGAAATGACGTCCTCGCAGAAGGAGGCCACAGCGTCCCAAGACCTCTCGCTGGCCAGCATGACCGCGACGACAGCTGGCAGCGAGAGGTCGGGGCCGATCCGGCCGACCAGGACGGCGCGCCGCTCGTCGAACGCTGGACAAAATTCCAGCGTATGCTGCGCGTCGTCCCGGTCGGCTCCACACTCGTGGCAAGCCGCCGTCGCCTCGGCGCCGATCCGGTGCAGGTACTCACCGAAGCACCCGTGTCCGGTGAGCACCTGCGTCAACCGAAAGGTCAACCTCCCGTGGGGACGGTCCAGCCAGAGATCGAAGTTGGCAAGGACCGCCCCTACAGCGCGCTTCCGGATTCGGCGCCGGAGGCCCTCGACCGCGGACGCCGACAGGTCCGCGCCCCGCTCGCGTGCTTGGCGGAGGGACCGAAAGACTTCGGCGTCTCCCACCGCCAGCAGCTCGAAGGGCACGGTCCCCGCCAGAGCGAGGGCCGCCGCGTAGGATATCGTGCGGTATCCCCGGACGACTCTGATGGCCAGCCGTCGCTGAATACGACGCAGCGTAGCTAGGTTGCGTCGGCTGGCCACCAGGTCGTCCGACCAAACGGCCGATCCGTAAAGGATCATAGACCGCACGACTCCCACGTACAGCCGGCGGACCCTCTCGTCCGGCCCCCCGAGGTTGGGCAAGATGCGGCCTAGGGCCGCCGCTGCCCGCTCGACTCGGGGGACGAGGCGGTCGAAGTGGGCGTCGAAACGCCACACTCCGTCCAGGCGGAGGCCGAGATAGGGCATGTCGGCCACCGCCCGGACGTGGGCCTCTCCAACGCGGATCCAGGTGGGGGGAGGCTTCCCAGACCGGGCGCGTTTGTAAAACCAAATGGCATCGGTCTTCCGGGGAGCGATCTCCAACCCCAATGCCTGGATTGCAGCGACGACGGCTGCCACGGCCACCTCGGCGAGGCGGACCGTCCTCGTCCAGTCCCGCCCGCAGGCGAGCACTAACGTGTCGTCGGCGTAACACGTCACGCTCGCGCCTGCGGGCAGGGCGGCCCGCAGTGCGGCATCGTAGGCCATGTCCCACAGGATCGGCCCGAGGACCGAACCCTGCGGGACACCGCACCGGACCTCCCTCCGGATGACTCCGTACCGGCCGGGGTACTCTATCCACCTGTCGGATAGGTAGTCCCGGATCACATTCCCAAGATAGGGAGGCACATTGTGATGTTCGAGTGCCTCCCGTATCCTCGCCCAGGGCAGGGAATTGAACGCGTTGACAATATCAAGGCTAATTGCCAACGCCACCCTGCCCCGGGCGGTGGCCGAGTCCGCAAGGGCCCTCACACGGCGAATGGCATCCACCGTGGAGCGCCCCCGCCGGAAACCGAACTGGGACTCGGCCAGGTCGGGACCAACCTCCGACAGGTGGCTGGAGAGGCGGGAAGCGAGCACGCGCTCGAACAGCTTCCCCGCCTCGTCCAGCAAACAAATCGGCCGGTACGCGGAGGGAGAATCCGCGGGCCTGCCCTCCTTTCGGACGAGGACCATTCTCGCCTCTTTCCACCGAGGTGGAAACACCCCCGCGCTCAGGCAGCCGTCATAGAGGCTCCTGAGGCGGGGGGCGAGGACGCGCTGGGCCAAGACCAGGGCGCGGCCGGGGATGCCGTCGGGACCCGGTGCCGTGTTCCGGGCCCCGAGGCGTTTCATCGCCCCGGCCAGCTCCTCCTCCGTGACCCCCAGGTCGGCGGACCAGATGGTCGGGTCCGCCGCGCCGGGAGTGGACGCTACCCCAGCGAGGGGGAATAGCGCGTCCACGATCCCGGCGACGGTTTGGGGGTCCAGGCTCTCCATCACGGGGGGCGCCCAGGGTCGTAAACGACCCATCACGATCTTGTAAGGGCGCCCCCACGGGTCGCGGTCCAGAGAGCCGAGGAGCTCGCTCCAAGCCCTGGACTTGGCCTCCCTGATGGCTGGAGGACTACCTTGGCCTCGCGGTAGCCCTCGTACAGCTCGGCCACCCTCGCTTTGTCGCGCCTCCGCCGTCTCCGGGCTCGTTGGAACAGTCGGCGAGCCCGGGCGCACCGAGACCGCAGATCGGCGATCCCGGCGCTCCACCAGTAAGTGGAACGGCGGGCGGAAGGCGCAGCCCGGGGCATGGCGGCGTCGCACAACGCCGCCAAGTCATCCCGGAGCCTGTCCGCCTCCGCAGCGGCGTCGACGACCGGCCCGGCCGGGTGTTCGGGCCAGGTCAGCGCGAGGGCGGCCGCCATCAGCGCGTCCTCGTCGAGGCGGGCCAACTCCCACCTCCGAGGCCGGGGGGGACCCCACCGGGCGGCGGGGAAGGGCGGCCGACACGTCGATCTTGACGTAGAGGTGGTCACTAAGCGATTCCACCTCTTCGGCCACCCTCCAACCAGCAACACAGCGCGCGGCAGCTGGAGAAGCCCAGGAGAGGTCCACTATGGACTCCCCCTGGGGCCGCACGCACGTGCTGACGGAGCCCCGGTTAAGCAGCCGGAGCTCCAATTCCGCCGCCCAGTCGAGCACGGCCTCGCCCCTCGCGTCGGTCCTAGGGGAGCCCCACGCTGTGGCGTGGGCGTTAAAGTCCCCCAGGACGAGGGTCGCACGCGGCAGGAGTCTGGTGACGCAACTCCCTACCGCGCGCAAAAACACCTCGAACGACGCGAGGGTCCAGCGGGGTGGGGCATAAACACCCACCACCGCGAGGTCCCCCCAGCTCACGGCCAGGTATCCCCGCCCTCGCTCTATCAGTGCGCAAGGCGGGGATCCCGGCTGGCCACCCCAGACCGTCGCCACGGAGCCATCCACGTCGCCCAACCAACTGGTGTGCGACGGGACCCTATACGGCTCCGCGACGACGGCAAGCCCAACGCCCCACTCGGCCAGGGTCTGACAAAGGACGTCCTGTGCCCTGGCCGTGTGGTTAATGTTGGCCTGGAGGATGGCGAATTTTAGGCCAGTTCCATGGCCTCCTCCAGGCCGGATCCTTCCCTGGGCACTGGCGGAGAGGGCTCCGCGTTGGGCGGCTCGGCCTCTAGGGCGGCCAAAGTTGCGGATGGCGGAGGCGCCGCTGATGGTGGAGGTGGCCTCGGCCTCCTGGACCTCCTGGCCGGGGGAGTACACGCCTTGCTCCCCAGCCTGTGCCCTGCGGGGCGCCCCAGGTCCGAGCAAACCGGACACTTAGGGGACCCCGTGCATTGGCTCGCCATGTGGCCGGGGTCGCCGCACATGTAGCAGCGACCCGACCGGTCCACAGTCGCAGTGCACCGCTGCCTCACGTGCCCCTTCTCGAGGCAGCGGTAGCACTGCAGCGGGCGAGCCTGGAGGACCTCCATCCGGGCCGACGTCCATCCCACCAGCAGGCGGCCGGCGTCCGCCACCTTCCGGCCGGCAAGGAGGGAACACTGAACCCAAATGGTGCCCAGCCCGGAGGGGGAGGACCGGATCTCGCCGGTCTTTACTTCCCCCTCCTGGCACCCTCCCTTGGCGGCAACGGCTGCCACCACCTCTACAGCAGAGACCGAGTCATCCAGGCCGCGGATGCGTAACTCTATCCGCTTCACGGGCCTGGTGACCCGGACCTCCGTGCCCGCCAGCGCCGTAGAGAGACGGCCAGCTAGGTCATCCGCCTTGGCGGCCCCCTCCGGACCGGGGATCTCCAGGATTAATCCTCCGGTCATTGCCCGCCGCGCGCGGAGCTCAGCGATGCCGACTTCGGCCAGGCTGACCTTTTGCCTGGCCATCAGCATCGCCTCCGCATAGGTCAACTTCCCCCCAGGCTCGATGGTTAGCGCCACTGCAGCGTGCCTGGGGGCGCGGGCGCGGCGGAACTTCGGAGGGGCCGCCTTCGATCCCTTCCCTAGCTCAGGTCGGGGAACGGTATCGGCTGCAGCAGCCGCCTTCTTCGCCGTTCTCCGGGCCTTCCTGCCCACCACCTTCGCCCACTCCCCGGGTGGTGTATGCTGGGCTGCCGGGCGAGCTGCCGAGGTCACAGCCGCTGCCGCGGACTTTACAGCTAGTGTCGCAGGTGGCGGGCGTACGCGGGCGGTCGCATCTCGAGGTGCCGCGCCGCGTGGTGCTGGAGGAGCTTTCTTCTTTCGTCCCCCGGCAACGGATTTCCCGATATTCGCCGGGGGACATGCCGTGACAGCAGGGAGCCTTCTGCCTCCCTGGAGGAGCTCCTCCCGGAACGCGGCTAGACGGACATCAATAATGCTCGCCAGTCGGTCCAGGAGGCCCTCCGTACCTTCCGAAGTCAATTCCAACCCGCGTGCCAGCGACTTCGCTCTCTTGGTGCGGGCCTTCTTACTTCGTCCTGCCAGGACGTCCAACGGCGGGTCAACGGGAGTCACTTCGCCCACGCTTACCTCGGCCGGCACCACCTGCATATTGGTCTCAGAGACGACGTCACGCTCCCGAACGGGGACTGACCCGCCTCCAGTCGCCGAAGGCGGAGGTACACGTTCGAGCCGCGATTTTATCGTTGCTACCTCCGCCTCCAAATCACGTACCCGCTCGCGGAGAGTGGAATTCTCCGCCTCGAGTCGGGACGACGACTCCGAGGCGGCCCTCTGGGCGAGTTCTGTGGTGGCGGCCCGCACCGTAAGAGTAGCCTGCCGAAGGAGGCGGACGAAGGTGCCCTTCAGGTTTCCGGACGTGCCGGCCACCTTTTCAACGCGCGCCAGGTGCTCCAGAGACTCTGCTTCGGAATTTACCTCCACATATCGTGTGGTAATCGCACTGATCGCTTGGGTAGCGCTCGAGTTCAATCGCCTCAGACTGTCACATAAAGTGCGCGCAATGGTCTCAATTCTAAGAAGGGTTACAATTGTTAGGATCGGTAAATTAAATTAGCTCGCTCGGATCAAGCGCTCAAATTAAATTAGGGTGAGGTGTATTTGATTTTCCCAAATGTATTCTTACTTTACCAGAGTATAAAATCCGCACTGATTCTAACCTAATTTCTTTTACTATTGCGCACAACTAACTGAACTTCTCTCTTATGAATTGCCTCTGACTGCTTTGACTGTTTAAACTGCTTTAGCTGAAGGAACCACCGCGTATATATAGTAGTTTCCCACCCCAAAAGTCAGGGTAGTAGGGTTTGAAGGAGAAAGTTAAGGACGTCCCCGACCTCTTAGATTCGTTGACACTTTACATCTTTATTTTACTACGTCTAGTTCCCGCTCTTACAATACCCGCGTTCTTTTGTATGAATATTTCCGAAGTTTGGGTTTTGTTTCTAACGTTGCATAGAAGACCCTTGATCTTATGGCACCGTTTGCGTAGATTTGAAGTTTGTATATCTCGTACGTTTTAACTCTCAGAGTGTTATAGATATTCTATTGACTTCTATTATGTTTTTTTAGATATTCGTAGTATGTACTGTTCTGTTCTTAAAGCTCGCTTGAGTGTTTAAATTGTCGCGCCTCTCGGACAACGTGTTTAAATTACTAGGGAAATGGTCTCACGCGCCTGCGTACTTATGAATACCTTCTAGCCTTATACTTTCCATATCGATATGAATAGGGGTAAAATACACAAAGCCCAGTGCGTTGCGAAGGGCCGCAGACCATCGCTCCCTCTCTTTCATTCTCTCGCTCTAATCCGTGCTGACCAATGCAAAACATTAATATAATTTATTGCGAGAAAACGGTTAAGTTGCGACCCATAGTTCCTTCCACACTTTTTACCCCCAGGACAAGTAGAATCACATAGCACAAGAGAAAATTTTGACTTTAATTTTCGAGATCAAGGACAATTTTGCACGGGACATATTTCACAAATGTCCACCAATCTGGAGGTGTAGAATCACGCTGTGGTGGGCATTACCTACAATTTCTTTACATCCGGTACATACACATGTACGGCGCATGGATGGAGATATAGAGGGTGTAACGTAAAAGGTGTAGGAGCCGGAAATAGGAGATTCCTGAGGCTAAACTGAACAACTTTTTCCTTTGCTAAAATGTCGTCTGAGGCTTTGTTTTTGAATTGTTAACGAAAAACACTGGCCACTCAGAGCGCGCGTAGAGCCCGCGCTTAGGGACGGTCCACGGCGCGTTGTGCTAGGTAGCGACGTTCGACCGGTGCCCCGAACAGTACGCGCCGGTATAGCACGGAGCAAAAGTTAACATCAAATTATTCATTATTCATGAATGGAAATTAACTAAAATATAAATGATATTAATCTGTCGTTATCAATTGAACAACAAGAATTAGAATGGACTAACTAACGTGTCTATCAAGTACAACGTACGTTAAATTTTAAGCAATTCGCCAACAATTAAAATTAGATTTACCCGTTTCTCCAAAAATGAACCTGCTTCGACGAAAATAGGTCACTGTGTCATCCTACCGATTCTGACCATTCCAAGTAGGTATCCCGCAGTGTAAGACAGCTGACGTTACGGCCGGGCCAACGAACTTACTTGATTTGACAAAACTTACTACCTGCACGGTCACTGTCGCTGGGTTATTTTAGAGAGCGGGTTGTAACTCACGAGCTTTGCGTCTTAGAAGTTAACTCTAATTTTATTCAAAATAAAAACAGCAATTATAGTGTCGGAGAGATCTTTACTGCTGGACGTTCGAACTGATTCTGTCTTGAGAAATTGTGACGCAGTTTGTAACGGTGGACAAGGGCTAGTTGGAAAAATGTTATAAGGGAGAGTTACGGGTCACCACTGGCGGAGCTGTTTGTGGTGGAAAGGCCCTTGAGGCCCACGTGCTGACCAGCAGAGTTTTTCGGTTCCCAGGAACCACGGCCGTGGCGAATTTAATGAAGACACTTTCTAGTCACCGGGAAAGCGCTGAGGAAAGTTCAAGACACTGTTAGATGTCTTTTACTACATTCTTTCTAATGCTATACGTTTTCCAGCGACTGGAAAATGTCTTCACTAAGTTCACCACGGCCGAGTTTCCTGGGAACCGAAAACTCTGCTGCTTATCACGTGGGCCTCAAAGGCCTTTTCACCATAAACAGCTCCTCCAGTGGAGACCCGTAACTCTCCCTTATAACATTTTTCCAACTAGCCTTTGTCCACCGTTGCAAACCGCGTCACAATTTTTCAAGACAGAATCAGTTCGAACGCCCAGCAGTAAAGATCTCTCCGACACTGTAATTGCTGTTTTTACTTTGAATAAAATAAGAGTTAACTTTTAAGACGCAAAGCTCGTGAGTTAATACTCGCTCGGGAACAAGGCAACGAAATTCCCGAACGTGGAAAAGTGTATTTGGTAGTAGCACTTCCATATCGAGCCCTTTCAAAGTTAAAAATAATCGGCTCCTTTCGGGGCAACCAATTATTCATACGTGGGAAAAACTTATTTCGTAAATTCAAATCTTGAAGAGTAAAGTGACAGTGATCGTGCCACGATAGAAATTTTGTGAAACGAAATTCTTTCACTGTTCCAACCTAGACATCGGCTGTTGCGCACTATGTGTTCGTTCTTGGAGTGGCCAGGAACGGTAGAATAACGCAGTGATAGTTTCCGTGCAGGTAGTCAGTTTTGTCCAATAAAGTGAATTCTTGCACTGCGGAATACCTACTTGCAATGGTCAGGGTCGGGGGAATGACACAGTGACTCCATTTCCGTCGAAGCAAGTTCATTTTTGGAGAAACGGGTATGTCTAATTTTAATTGTTGGTGAATTGCTTAAAATTTCACGTAGGTTGTACTTGATAAACACGTTAGTTAGTCCGTTCTAATACTTTTTTGTTCAATTGATAACGGCAAATTAATTTCATTTATATTTTAGTTAATTTCCATTTAAGAATAATGAATAATTCGATGTTAACTTTTGCTCCGTGCTATACCGGCGCGTACTATTCGGGGCACCGGTCGAACGTCTGTACCTAGCACGACGCGCCACGGACTGTCCCTGATCGCGGGCTCTACGCGCGCTCAAAATGGCCAGTGTTTTTCGTTAACAATTTAAAAACAAAGCCTCAGACGACATTTTGGCAAAGGAAAAAGTTGTTCAGTTTCGCCTCAGGAATCTCCCATTTCCTGCTCCTACACCTTTTACGTTACACCCTGTATATATAATACAATAATTTGTGAACTATAACACTTTCCTGAACCCTGGCATTAATTTTGAACCCATCAAGAACGATAACTACGAGTATCGAGCCACACAAGGTTGTAGCAGCTCTTTAACATTGTAATATCTCCGTTAATTGTACGATGCCTTATATCGTTGAATTCAAAATGAAAAATAGTTAGCTTTACGATGAAAAAATTGAAGTTTCGGAAAGGGGGAGGAGGGAAGTTGATTTTTTGTGAAAAAATGACTTTTTCAAAAATTTGTTGCCGCCAATGTTTTATCCATTGAGGGCAATACAACTTTTGTTTGAAACATTCTTCTCCATCTTATGTCTTTTAACCGGTATACGTGTATGAGGGAGGAGGGTGGCTCGCGCAAAGGGGATGTTTTCTCCCTTAAAGTCGAGATTGGGTATCTACGAAATACGATAATGTTAATAGGTTGGAACAATGAATAATTATACAAAATTTCAGCGAAATCGGCGTATGTCACTTGACTAACTTCCCTTGTGAGAATAAAAACTTTCAGTCGGTCCATGGTTCTGCCATTTATATGTATTCCTCCTTCAATTCTATCGTACACACAATATGTAAACACTCCATAGTGTTTTTGTAGTGTTAGTAACTGACCGTGTTTTTCGCAAATATTTCAACTGCTGTTAAGATTATTATATCCCGAAATTAATTGTATTTAATGGATAAGTATACAACATTTCAGGTATCCATAACTGAATTTGATTATCCACATCCAAGTTACCAGTGCATAAATGTTATAAGAGCGCTGTCGTTGAGAGACAACAGTCCCGAATCATATAAGAAGTTACTATCCTTGGAAAGCCATTATGACCAAATGAAGGATAAGAAAAGCCTCAATTTCGGAGATCCACTCAGTACTGCTAATTTCATCAAAAGATTTTTTAAAGTGGATGACGTACCGGATGAAGAAATTATAAAAATCATCGGTATTCTAAAGGTAAAATATACAGAGTGTCCCAGAACTACCCATACAGCCGAAAGGAGGTGATACCTCGCGTGGTGAACAGTTAAATAAAAGAATTGACCAATGAAAACGTGCGTAGAGCTCGCGAGAGTACTGTGTTCGAGCCTGACGATCCGCCGCGTCCACGTAACGTTAAGCAAAATTTACATCAAATAGGGAATGAACAAATTAAGAATAATATCGAATTAATCGTTATTCCTGAACAAGGACTAGACTAATTAGTCTTTATTTGTGAAGATTTAATGAATCGGATGACAAACAAACCCATCAATTGCAGCCCACGTTAAATAAAAAAAGATTGACAAAAGATTTAAGTTAGACTCACCCATTTATCCATAAATCAACCTGCTTCCACGATGATCGGCCACTGTCACTGGGCCATCCTACCGATCCTGGGCATTCGAAAAAGTAACACCTGGCGTACAACAGCTGATGTTACGGTCGGGTCAGCGAATTCACTTGAATTGACAAAACCTCCCTGCACGGCCACTGTCACTTGGGTATTCTACCGATTCTCGCCATTCGAAGAATAAACACATGCTGCACAACAGCCGGTGTCTCGGCTCGAGCAATGAAACAACTTCGTTTCACAAAATTTCCTTCAGTACATAATCACTATCACTTTTCATTTCAAGACCTGAATTTACAAAATCAGTTGTTCCCACGTTTGAATAACAGGTAGCCCTGCGGGGGGCCGATTGTTGTTAACTTTGAAGGGTCTCGACATGACTCTTTCTACCGCCATATACGCTTTAGCACGTTCGAATGTGCCGTTGTCGTGTTCCCGAGTGTGTAGTAACTCGCAAGCTTCGCGTTTTAGAATTTAACTTTTATTTCGTTAAACGTAAAAACAGCAATTACAGTGTCGGAGAGATCTTTACTGCTCGGCGTTCGGACTGATCCTGTTTTGAGAAATTGTGACGCAGTTGAAACGCGGTGGATTAGGTTTAGTTGGAAAAATGTTATAAGGGGGAGTTACAGGTCGTCGCGGAGGGTGCGGTTTATGGTGAAAAGGCACTTGAGGACCACGTGCTGGTCAGCAGAGCTTTTCGGTTCCCAGGAAACGCGATCGTGGCGAATTTAGTGAAGACATTGTCCAGTCGCCGGAAAAGGTATAGCATTACAAAAGATGGAACATCTCGGAGTATCTAACAGTGTCTTGAACCTTCCGCGTAGCCCTCCCGGCGTCTGGAAAATGTTTTCATTAAATTCGCCACGGCCGTGTTTCATGGGAACCGAAAAAATCTGTTGGCCAGCACGTGGGCCTCAAGGGCCTCTTAACCATAAACTGCGACCCCGGACGACCCGTAACTCTCCTTTATAACATTTTTCCAACTATCCCTCGTCCAACGTTGCAAACCGCGTCACAATGTATCAAAACAGAAGTCCGAACATCAAGCAGTAAAGATCGCTTTCTCCGATGCTCTAATTGCTGTTTTTACTTTCAATAAAATAAAAGTTAAGTTCTAAAACGCGAAATTTTGTCAAACAAAGTTGTTTAACTGGTCCGTCCAAGTAACCGATTGTTGTGCACGATGTGGTCCCTTTTCGAATGGCCAGGATTGGTAGAATGACCTATTTAATAATACTTTTCAGTGATAGTTACTACGCAGGTAGTAAGTTTTGTCAAATGAAGTGAGTTCACCGACCTGACCGTAACATAAGTTGTTGTGTACGACATGTTACTTTCTACAGTAGTCAGGATCGATAGGTGACAGTGAACCATTTTCGTCGAAGCTGATTCATTTATGGATGAATGGGTGAGTCTAATTTAAATCTTTAGTCAATCTTTTTTAATTCAATGTGGGTTGCAGTTGATAGGTTTGTTAGTCATTCAATTCATTAATTCTACAAGCTTAACGACTAACTAGTTTGTTCATTCGTCAGGTCTAACAAATAATTCAATATTATACTCAAATTTGTTTATTTCTTATTCAATATAACTGCTGCTAAACGCTTCCTATTAGACATAACGACTTGTTCACGTTTACGGCCTCGGCCGACCGTCAGGATCGGAAACAATGTTCTTGCGGGTCACCGCAGGCTCTACCCGCGCTCTGATTGGTCAATGTTTTTCGTTAACCATTCAAAAACAAAGCCTCAAACATTTTCACAAAGGAAAGTAGTGTTAACACGGTGCTCTATGTGTAGTTCAGGGACGCCCTATATACGTTTAGTATATGTATTTAAAAGTAAAGAAATATATGAACTTGGATAATCAAACAATTACTTATAAAATGGGAAACGCTACCGATTTTCGTAACTGTGAAGTATGTTGTCAAGGTTATCATTTTGAACTACTCGTTCTGACGCATGATACAGGGTGACCGCGACAGCTATGGACAGCTGCTTATTTCCTAACGTATTGGAAATAGAAAAAACTTCCGATATGAAAATTTCATGGTTTAAGAGGCATATCTTTTGGTGAAAGATAATTTTTGTTTACTTTATCATTTAATAAGATATACAAGTCAAGTCCGCTTTTTTTTTTAAGTGGAACTATACACTTTTCTTCTATTCATTTGATAGTGCGTTTCAATACAAATTGAGCAATATTAAATAGGTGTATGTATGGTTTATTTAAGTTTGTTTTGCGTTAAAGCTATTTAAATTTTAACCGGAACTATTCTGACAAGGATATGCAGGAAATTTGTGAAAATTTTAATTTAATAAGGAAGAAATAATTCACTTAATTGTAACACGATTCACTGTATTGTTTCCGCTTCCGCAGTTGAATTCTCGAGAAACGTAAGATTCCGCGCGGTACATTGAAGATGAAAATTAATATTACCCTGCCAATGTCAGCGTTAGAATAAGCGTAAGGCGCGTAGTTCTAAGTAAAGGAGACACGTGTCTGTCTTACGATCGATGGCTTAAACAGAAGTGATCTATCGATCACCCACGGGCGCAGCGGTCACGCGTGGCGCTAGGATCGAAGTTTTGTCGCGTCCTCAACTGACAAGTTAATTTGTCAAATGAAATACTTAATTTAAATGAAATTAATTAATAAACTTAAATCTTAATCTAATTGTCGTACTATTTACAACCTTAAACCTTAACAAAATTAGTTTTTGAGATACTGGACTTACAAATTTACTCATTTTTGTGGAAGAATGCTTCGTTGGAATAGGAAGCATGGTTTTGTTTGCATTCGAAAGGCTACGTGTTAAATATCACCACATGAAATAGATACGAAGGATGCTTGCCAGGAACGACAGGCATAAAGGGCAATAGCTTTCTGTTGGCATTTGGACCTGCCGTTTCCGACACAGACCTCTCGTGTGTGTTTCAAGTGGTGTTGTTTAATGCTCCATATACGATGAGACTTGTCTCAAGACACGTCTGCGGACATGTCTCTTATGCTTATATAGCTCTACCGTCTCTATTCTATTCTTGCGATGAAAAAGGAAAGAGGGGCAAACTTCACTAGATGAGGGGGGGGGGGTAGACTGGTTATAGGGGTTTTGTTACCATAAACGATATTTCGAGGTTTAGACCCGAAAGGTGTTTCATGACCGCAGGAATATACAATATGCTCCTGGGGGCACCTCCAATTCAGATGCTTGACTCTGCACAGTGCGTGTCATAAATCCATTGTATTAGGAAACAGCAGTCAGTGGACAGTCGTCTACTTCTACCTGGAAGTTATTACAAACAAGTAATAGTCAAGAACACAGAAAATTTGTATAAAATATAATACAATATTCCTGAAAGGTACGATTCTCGTCTGGTTTGTACTTATCCTTTTGATCTCTATGCATTTTTATCATAACATAAGCGTTCTGTCCGACGTGAAACCAAGTGCTTGGAATTTTTGGCAAAGATTATGACATGTATCTCGGGAACAGATTATTTTTGAGGCAAAATATTTTGTATAATTGATTGCTGTCTGCAAGCAATTTATTTCACGTGCGGGCAAAACGTTGTGTTGTACCCCGATAACGTAAAATAGCTGTGAGTGTTGAATCAGCATAGAACTTTCTCGAACCAAGGTATAGATTGCGCAGAACCTATACGGTGCACATTCTACAGAACGTAGTGAGTTCACTTTGTTACCAAGCGAACATACATGATACCACGTGACTTCTCCTGCTTTTTCAACCACACCCGAACCTGATAATAAAACAGACAATTCTCATGCGAGAGGGGGACCCGAAAACCAACCATTGTAAAATATACAGGGTGTAACGCAACCCTCTGCAAATATTTTAAAGGGTGATTCTACAGGCCAAAATAAAGCGAAAATCAAGAATGAAAATTTTGCATTTGGGGCTTTGTTAATAAGATACCGATGTTTAAAAAAACGCGGTGAAAACGCCTGCCGGTAGGCAATTTGACGGACAGCGGCTCGAGTCCGGCAGCTGCGTTCAGTGGTAGTCATTCGCTACATGCAAGAGAAACCATGACCTACCGCACCGCGTAATCTGACACCCAAAAGGCACACGTTTTACGATGTACAGCATTCAACCTGCTTACTTGTAAAAATCCACATGGGCATATCAAAACCCACCCAATGGGATTATCAAGTAAAGAGGGTGATGGCCTTCAGTCAACAATTTTCTTCTCAAAAACCAAATACACATGCACCACGATTGTCGCGGCCGCGAATGTCTATGCGTACACGCGACTGTCCCATCAGCGAGTGTCCACGATTTGCACTAAACTTATTATTCCAGGAGATGTTCCTCGCGTCCACCATCCGCTTGAAGATAGTGGTTCAACTCTTTCACGCAAGTCGTGTCACAATTTCCGAAAGTCTGTTATTCTTGTCAGAGGACATTATCATGTTAGCGTATTTCGCAAATGTACACGAACCTTTGGACATCTGGTACCACTATCACCGCACATAATCAATTGCAAGAAAAAGTAGTTTTAAGATTGGCATTATGTATCTAGAAATTGAAATAATCAAGTTCTAAGAACCAAACTAAATTAAAAAACGAAAGTAATAACAATTGAAATAAACGCAATATTAAATACTAGAACTTAAAGTACAACTGGAATGTTTAAACCGTTCCGTATTCAACGTCGTACAAGCAGCAACTGTCTCGATCGTCTAGAAATAACGATCACCGATGCGTGCCGAATCGTCGCGAGTCGTATCTACGGAAAGTGTTTGGAAGTATTTGTTATTCTTTCGGCCGTAGAAAGGGGCAACAGTGTTGCCCTATCGACGACTCGTGACGATTCGGCATGCATCGGTTGACCATTATTTCTATCCGATCGAGGCAGTTGCTGTTTGTACGCTGTTGAATACGGAATGGTTTAAACATTCCAGTTGTACTTTGAATTTTAGTATTCGGCATAGATTTAATATTGCATTTAGTTCTATTGTTATTACTCGCAATTTTTAATTAAGTCTAATTCTTAGAACTTGATTATTTCAATTTCTAGATACGCAATCTCAATTTTACAGCAACTTTTTGTTACAATCGGTTACGTGCGGTGATAGTGGTGGTGCCAAGTGTCCGAAGGGTCGCGTACATTTGCGGAATACGACTACATGATGATGTTCTCTGACAATAATAACAGACTTCCGAAAACTGTGACACGATTTGCGTCAGAGATTGAAACACTGCATTCAAGCGAGTGGTGGATACGAGGAACATCTCCTGGAATAATAAGTTTAGTGCAAATCTTGGAATCGTGATCTTCGTGTGCTGCAAGTTTCTGTGTTAAAGGGTGTATTGTGAACCATCGCGGACGGGACAATCGCGTGTACGCATAGACACTTGCGGACGGAACAATCGCAGTGCATGTGTATTTGGTTTTTGAGAAGAAAATTATGGATTGAAGGCCGTCACCCTCTTTACTTGATAATCCCATTGGGCGGGTTTCGATATGCCCATGTGGATTTTTACAAGTAAGCAGGTTGAATGCTATACATCGTAACGCGTGTGCCGTCTGAGTGTCAGATTTCACGGTGCGGTAGGTCATGGTTCCTGCAGCGTCGTAGTGATTGACTGCCACTGAACGCAGCTGTTTGACTCGAGCCTCACGCGTCAGATTGCCTATCGACAGGCGTTCGGATGCCGTTTTTTTAAACATCGATGTTTCGTTAACAAAGCCTCAAATGCAAAATTGCCACTCTTGATTTTCGCTTTATTTTGGCCTGTAGAATCACCCCTTAAAATATTTGCAGAGGGTTGTGTTACACCCTGTATATCGTTTAATAAGTTACGTCTGACAAGATCAAGAAAGCTACAATAAACTAACAATATTGAAGACCGCCTGGTGGATTCCTATCCTTTAAGCGCCCACGAACCCAACCAAGCCGAAGATCCCGCTCTCGCTCCGAGACTTACCTCTCGGGGTACAACAGTTGCCACTTAAATTCCCCGGAAATACCGCGCTTCGGGCAAACTTGGAAAAGTGGCAGACCTGAGAAAAGTATGCTGATTGGCAAAACTCATTTGTTTGTTTTGACCAATCAGCGTACATAAATTACGAAGTCACCATTTGGACTTCCTTCCGGAACTCGAACACAGCAGAATAATTTCAACTCTCCAAGAGTTGAATCTTTAATCTTAGAATTACTTAAACATTCGTAAAGTAAAGATCATAACCGTTTTACTTCTTCACCGCTCGCTCTCGATCAACAACACATTAATATATTCGAACAACTATTGAAAGTTCATCACTCGGGTCTTATTCGTAATAAAAAGGATTGTGTTATATTAATTTGGCGGGCAAGCATCGCGACAAGTAGCATACCAAAGCGATGAAGGCGGAACTTACGACTTCGTCGAGGAATCAACCCGTGCCGCGAATGGCGACCGCATCACATTGAACAATAAGTAAGTTTGTTTCTACAGGATGTATCGTAAAAGGTGTAGAAGCCGGAAAAGAGAGATTTCTGAGGTGTTACTGAACAACGTCTTCCTTCGCTAAAATGTGATTTGAGGCTTTAGTTTTGAATTGTTAACGAAAAACACTGGCCATTCAGAGCGCGCGTAGAGCCTGCGCTCAGGGACGGGCCACGGCGCGTTGTGCTAGGTAGCGACGTTCGACCGGCGCCCCGAACAGAACGCGTCGGATAGCTCGGGGCAAAAGTTAATATCGAACTATTCATTATTCATGACTGGAAATGAACTAAAATAAAAAAGAAATCAATTTGTCGTTATCAGTTGAACAAAAAGGAATTAGAATCGACTGACTAACGATTCTATCAAGTACAACGTCTGTTGAATTTTAAACATTTCACCAACAATTCGAATTAGACTTACCTGTTTCTCCGGAAATGAACCTGCTTCTACGAAAATGAGTCACTGTTATCCTACCGATCATTCTAAGGAGTAACAGCTAATGTTCCACGGTCAGGTCAGTCATCTCACTTCACTTCTCAAATTTTGCTTTACTGCACGACCGCTGTCACTTCTGTGAGGATGTAACGCCACAATCTGCAAAAATCTTAAGGGATGATTCTACAGGCCAAATCAAGGGGAAAATCAAGAATGACAATTTTGCATTTGATACTTTGTTAATAAGATACCGGTGTTTTTGAAAAACGGGCAGCTACGTTCAGTGGCAGTCATTCGCTACACGGAAGAGGAACCATGATCTACCCCACCGCGTAATCTGACATCCAAAAGGAACAGGTTTTACGATGTACAGCATTCAACCTGCTTACTTGTAAAAATCCACATGGACATATCAAAACCCGCCCAATGGGATTATGAAGTAAAGAGGGTGACGGCCTTCAATCCACAATTTTATTCTCTAAAACCAAATACACACGTACCACGATTGTCCCGGCGGCGAATGTCTATGCGTACAGGCGATTCTCTCGTCCACGATTGTTTACAATACACCCTTCGACACAAATTTCCAGCACACGAGAATCAAGTACACCTGCACCACGATTATCCTATCTGCGAGTGTCCACGATTTACACTAAACGCATTATTCCACTAGAATATTTAAATCGTTCCGTATTCAATGTCGCACAAGCAACAACTGTCTCGACCGTTTAGAAATAATGATCTACCGATGCATGCCAAATGGTCGCGAGTCGTGTCTAGGGAAAGCGTTCGGCGGCATTTGTAATTCTTTCGGCCGTAGAAAGGTGCAACAGTGTTGCCCATTTCTGCCGACGACGCAGATACGACTCCCGACGATGCGGCATTCACCAGTAGATCATTATTTCTAGACGATCAAGACAGTTGCTGCTTGTACGACGTTGAATGCGGAACGATTTAAACATTCTAGTGGAATAATAAGTTTAGTGCAAATCGTGGACACTAGCAGATGGGACTATCGCGTGTACGCATAGATACTCGCGGCCGGGACAATCGTGGTGCATGTGTAGTTGGTTTTTGAGAACAAAATTGTGGATTGAAAGTTGCCGTCACCCTCTTCACTTGATAATCCCATTGGGCCAGGTTTCAATATACTCATGTGGATTTTTAGAAGTAAGCAGGATGAATATTGTGCAACGTAAAACGTGTGCCGTTTTGGGTGTCAAATTACGCGGTGCAGTAGGTCATGCTTTCTCTTCCGTGTAGCGAATGACTGCCACTGAACGCAGCTGCCCTTTTTTTTATCACCGGTATCTTACCGGTATATTATTAACAAAGCCTCAAAAGCAAAATTGTCATTCTTCATTTTCGCCTTGTTTTGGCCTGTAAAATCACCACTTAGAATTTTTGCAGAAGGTTGCGTTACACCCACACAAAAGTAAGAGTGGTCGTGCAGTAAAGTAAAATTCGAGAAGTGAAGTAAGATGACTGACCTGACCGTGGAACATCAGCTGTTGTGCATCACGTGTTACTCCTTCGAATGATCGCTAGGATGACAGTGACCCATTTTCGTCGAAGCAGGTTCATGTCTTGAGAAACAGGTAAGTCTAATTCCAATTGTTGGTGAAGTGTTTAAAATGTGACATACGTTTTACTTGATAGAATCGTTAGACGGTCGATTCTAATTTCTTTTTGTTTAACTGAGAACGACAAATTGATTTCGTTTGTATTTTAGTTCATTTCCATTCATGAATAATGAATAATTCGATATTAATTTTTGCTCCGTGTTATACCGACGCGTTTTGTTCAGGGCGACGGTCAAACGTCGCTACCTAGCACGACACGCCGTGCGCCGTCCCTGAGCGCGGACTCTACGCGCACTCTGATTGCTCAGTGTTTTTCGTTAACTATTTAAAAACGAAGCCTCAAATAACATTTTCGCAAAGGAAAAAGGTGTTCAGAATCACCTTAGCTATCACCCCTTTTCGGCTCTTGAGGTAGTTCTGGGACACCCTGTACATCATCTATATTAGGCGGAGAGTATGCGTCGCCAACAGTGACTTCATTTAACATTTTATAGTCGATTACTACTCTCCATTTTCGTTCCCGAGAGGAATCTAAATTTTCGGCACGATCCACAAAGGAGAAGACCATGAGACGATAGACGGTTGGATAGTTCCTTGTTTTAGTATCTTGTCAATTTGATGGTTTCATGGTTTATAGCGTTTGTTGTCGTTAAATTGTCGTCTCGAAAATGAAATATGTCGTTGTCAACTACTTACTGTCTCTTCGGGGGTATTTGAACTTATCCCACGCAATACTACTTTTTCGCTTGAGTTAAAATAAGTATTAGGTTCTAGTTTGCAGGCTTTGATTAATGATATGCTAGCACCCGTATCTACCAGGAGACGGAAATCCCTGCTAGCATTTTTAGAATTTGGTAATAAAACATTTATAAAATCTAAGTCGCCTGTTGATATGGAGAAGGTTAACTCTCGAACACCGTTAGTTGGGAGAGCCGTTCCACCAGCGAGGTATTGGACGCTAGGGATTCTTGGGAGTTTGAATGGACATTTGTATGTGTCGTGCGAGGAACGGTTTAATTACGTAGTTTTGTACGGTTATTGTTGTGTTGTCTTTTTCGGTATTCGTTAATTAGGTGTCCAGACTTTTTGCAATAGTTACAAACTTTATGTGAGTTTAGTTGTTGGGGATTATGGTTAATATTAGTATTTCTGGGGTAATTTGGGACGTAACTTTGATACGTTTGGTTAGGAGGTGGTCTCTGATCTTGACGGAAATTATTGTTAACTGGTTGAATGTTATGGACTTGTCTGTTGCGATCGGAGGTGTGTAAGTTTAATCTGCACGACGATGTATCGTGATTATTTCTTCCGCAGTTGCTACAAGATCGTAGTCTAGTGCGTTTATGCATGTTTAACGCGCGTTCTTCGGCAATGGCGACGGAATATGCAGCGTTTAAATTATCAAAACCTTTCCATCTTAACATTTGGGAAATTTGTGAATTGCTATGATACACGAATCTGTTTAGAGTGGTTTCTTCTACGGTTATCTTTCTTCCGGGGATTTCAAAAGGATCGGTTGAGTACTGGTGTATCGCACTGAGTGCTCGCGAAGACAATGTTATTAATCTTCGATAGAAATTGCTGATGTTTTCGGATGGAAGTTGTTTGCTGTTGTTTAACTCTTCCATTATTTGGCAATTATGTTTTTATCCTGGTATAGTCTTTTTAATTATTCTTTTAATTCTGTCCAGTCTCGAAAGTGTTGAAGGGCGAGTTACTCTTTAGCATTCCCAGAAATTCGTGAAAGAATGAAGAATAATAGCAGGGTCTTTTGATTAGGTGACGCGAGTTGATCTGTATTGTTACAGTTTGCGATAAATTGTCCGAGCTCGTACCGGTTATCTGTGAATTCTTTTAGGATTAAATTGCATAAAAATAGAATTAGGAACTCGTAGAGGTTGGAGGATTCTGAGGAGTTTTTCGTGGGGGTTGAAGTACGTAAGGCTAATAGCAAGCAACGAAACCCAAAGGTGTACTGTACCTATTTCTATCAGCGAAGCGGAGTAGTCGTATGTGTTCCGATGATTCCATTCACCCCTTACGCTGCAGCGGACATCTAGATCCGTAGATATTTCAGGTGGACACTTTTAACTTCTGTCACGAGATATACTCACGAGCCAAGAATACTTTGAATAAAGTTTGATTATTCTATCGCTTTTTTTGACGAGTCCTACCGACTGCGCCAAATTTCGGGTCGTGACTCCGCGAAGGTAACGTGATTGCAAGCCTTTGGAATTCTAAGTTTTAACTTTTATTTAAAAGTCTGACACGTCGACTGGAGTCGAATCTTACAACATTTCTGACTCTGTGAGGTTGAGACACATTTCAGCAAAACCTAGAGGAGTTGTCTTCAAAGAAGCTATTGGCTCCTTAAAACTAGAGAGGGTGAAGGAAATTCCAATTGGCTACTGTGCGAGTGGAAGTGGCTAAAAGTAGACGTGGTTTTGGCGAGACATAGGTGGTTTAGTAGGAAGGAAATCTGTAATGAAAGTTTTAGAGAAATTAAGAGAAAGTTAAGGGCTGGCGAATGAAAGTTGACAGTCGCGCGAAGGGACGCGATTTTATAGCGGTGGGTCCTTGAGGCCCAAATGTTGTAACGAAAGGACTTTTTGGTACGTGACTTAACAAAGAGAGTGTAGTCTACAATAGAAACGCAAGTTATTTATGGGAATATCCAACACTTATACCTTTAATGTTCATATTTCTATTTGTTTCATGCCCCCGCCTACTGAGGTCATTTCTTTCGGAATGAATATAATTTTCGATTCCTTCCATATCTTTGTAAAGTGTAGTTTCTGAATACATCAGTCAAATGGTCCAATATGGTGTTTATTTTCAATTTTCCTAGTACTTGTACAGTTTCTAAGCTGAAACCATCCGGGCCAGGGACCTTCCCTTTTAAGATTTCGTCATACGAACTGTAGCGAATATCTCCAGCATATTCGGTACCTTTCATTCTTGTTATACGTACCTCCGGGGAAATATAGGAAATGGTATTTAACACTCCTTCAATTTCCTCAGGAGGACATATTTCGGAGCCCTAATTATCTTCCCCGTAACAAATTTATACGGCTTTCCCCATGAAGCACTTTCCGTGGAGTTAAGTAACTCCTTCCATGCTTTTTTACATTTCTAATTTAAATTTTTTTACGCTGCGCTTTAAGTTGTTCTTGTAACATAACCTTTTTGGTTTTTTTCAGCTCTGGGCTTAATTTTTCCTCCTCATCTCTTTATAGCACGCCAGTCTTACCCTATTACAGCTTTTTTTAAGTTTATGTAACTTATGTGTAACCACCAATACAAATTCTTTGTTTTTATTTTCTGTTTTCCTTCTCAGCATAACCTTATCACATGTTTTCTCTAGCCAGTTGCTCGAAGTGGCCACTTTCGTATCGGAGTCATCGGTGCTTTTTATGTCTGGGCACGTTTGTAGCATCTTAATTCGTAACTTACCCGGGTACATCTCACAGCTGTTCCAACTTCTGTGTATTATTTCTTTTATTTCAGACCTTTGTTGGGTATCCGTCCTAACACCTTTCTGTTTTCTATTTTTTCGGTCTAGTTATCTCGTTTGTTACTTTGAAGGTAATCGCCCTATGATCGCTTACTGTTTCTATGTCATTTGCCATCTATTCTTTTACTCTATGATGCATGAAGTTCGTCACGATGGTGACGTCAACCATTGAGGTGCCGTTTCACCTAATGCATATTAATTCTGTACCAATATAGCAACATACCATGCTGCACGTAAGAAGAGTTTCAAATATTAGTTTACCACTGTTCTCCTTTGTATTTGACCATGGGCTATCCTCGGCGCTTAGGTCGCCGGCTATAATTATGTATTTTTATTCCCGCGGACCAACTGTCGTTTACCCATTTCAGGATATTTCCCCAGTATATTTCATATTCAGCAAACGATTTGTTTGGCGAGAACTAGCAAGAAATTACAATAAAATCAGCCACGTATGCTGCAACGGTTCCTACCATTGTTCCAATCATATTTGTCCATGTTTTCCCCTAGCATAAAGATGGTTGCAAATTTACCCGCGCTAGCATACCATTTTCCTGCACCCTGACAGGAGTATGATTCGCCAACAATTGCAATGTTTACACCGGCTTTCCTTGTTCTTTGTACAAACAGGCTTTGAACAGCTCTGCATTTGTTCAAATTTATTTGCTCGATTAACAGTTCATTCCTCTGCTCTATTGTTTTATCTTCTTTGACGCCCGGAGTGTTTCTTTTCCTTTTATGATTACCTCTTTGTGGGTTTTGCTTATGTCTTAGTACCATTCTCATTTTCATTTTGTACTACGCCGCAAAACTCGATTTTATTCTTCTTTGCCTCTTTGGTTAGCTTATCGGTGAGCGTTTCTTTTATATTTTCTATTTCATCCGTCTGGTGCCTCTTACTTTTGTCTTTGAGTTTGTCCATGTCTATCATTTTTACCGGTCCTTCTCTTCTCCCTGTTTAATGTCTTTTACACCACCTGTTTGGTCGTGTTGCGTCGCGTTTCGCGACACGAATTAATTCCTGGACGGAGTCGTAAATTCCGCCTTAACCACCTTGGTATGCTACGTCGCGACGCTTGCCCGCCAAATTAATATTGGGCAATCCTTTCGATTACGATTAAGTTCCGAACGATGGACTTTAAAAAGTCTGTTTGAATTGCCGTACGTGGAAGACTGAATAATTGAAATAACTTGAATTTTATGTCCCGCGTCGTTGGACCTTAGCAAAGTTTCTCGTTAGGGAAAGTTAAAGTCATACTGATGAGTTCGACTGTTGGAACGATTCTGATCATAATGGTTTGATGGTTGAAACGATTCTGCTTTTTATTGTTCCAGAAGGAAGTCCGAACGGCGACTTCCTAATTTTCTGTGTACGCTGATTAGTCAATGCCGAATGGTAATTTTTACCAATCAGCGTACTGGTCCCAGGTCCACCACTCTTTCTGTGCGCCCGAAGCGCGGTATTTCCAGGAAGAAGTGGGGCGATACCTGCAACCGCGAGGGTTGTGTACATTTTTGGCCGCGGTACGAAATTCCTCCAGGTGCCATAGATCGGCTTCGTGTACCGTTACAATATGGTCGGGACCGTTCGGATCTTCAGGCTTCTGGCATTTGTCGATTATTGAGGATGACGGATATAATTTAAGTGGCAACGTTTTGCCTGCACGTGAAATAAATTGCTTGCAGACGGCAAGCAATTACATGAAATATTTTTCCTACAAAATAATCTGTTCCCGAGATGCGGATCATAAACTTTGTAAAAAATTCCACCCGTATTGTTCCACGTCAGACGGTACACCATCCTTAGGTGATGTACACTTTGTTTCCCTATTTGCACATTTGCGTTCTCTGTTTACGTACAGGATGTAAAGAAATTATAGGTAACGACCACCACAGCGTGATTCTAGACCTTTGGATCGGTGGACATTTGTGAAAAAATCCCGTGCAAAATTGTCTTTGACCTCGAAAACTAAGGCCAAAATTTTTTCTTGTCCTGTCGGGTTCTACTTGCCCTGAGGGTAGAAAGTGTGAAAGGAACCATAGGTCGCAACTAAACCGTTTTCTTGCAATGAATGATGTTAATATTTTGCATTAGCCAATACGGGTTAGAGGGAGAGAATGAAAGAGAGGGATCAATGGTCTTGCGGCCCTTCACAAGGCACCGGCCGATTTAGCATCGCGTCGGCGTCGCCCTCGTAACAGAGCATCGCGCAAGACCAAAGAGAGTTTAATTTCTGACTGAATAAAAATCGTTATTCATTACTTACAAATAAATGGTGGCACTTTATTTGTTACTTTTTAATTTCTTATACGGAATAAAAATTACCCAGCTCTGTCGACACCAAACAGAACAGCTCGAGCGCTCACTTTCTGTATGTATAATGCTTGGTTTTATTCATGTATCCTTGCATAACAATTACGAAATTATAAAGCACCTAAATTGTACAGGGTGTAACACAACCCTCTGCAAATATTTTAAGGGGTGATTCTACAGGCCAAAATAAAACGGAAATCAAAAGTGGCAATTTTGCGTTTGCGGCTTTGTTAACGAAATATCGATGTTTAAAAAAACGCGGTGAAAACGCCTGCCGATAGGCAATCTGACGCGCGAGGCTCGAGGCGAACAGCTGCGTTCAGTGGTAGTCATTCGCTGCGACGCCGCAGGAACCATGACCTACCACACCGTGAAATCTGAAACTCAAGAGGCACACACGTCTCACGTTGTACAGCATTCAACCTGCTTACTTGTAAAAATCCACATGGGCATATCGAAACCCGCCCAATGGGATTATCAAGTAAAGAGGGTGACGGCCTTCAATCCATAATTTTCTTCTCAAAAACCAAATACACATGCACTGCGATTGTCCCGTCCGCGAGTGTCTATGTGTAGACGCGATTGTCCCGTCCGCGATTGTTCACAATACACCCTTCAACACAGAAATTTGCAGCACACGAGGATCAAGTACACATGCACCACGATTGCCCCGTCCGCGAGTGTCTGTGCGTACACGCGATTGCCCCGTACGCGAGTATCTGTGTGTACACGCGATTGCCCCGTCCGCGAGTGTCCACGATTTGCACTAAACTTATTATTCCAGGAAATGTTCCTCGTGTCCACTACTCGCTTGAGTGCAGTTATTCAATCTTCGACGCAAGTCGTGCCACAATTTTCGGAAGTTTGTTATTATTGTCAGAGAACATCATCATGTAGACGTATTCCGCGAATGTACACGACCCTTTGCACACTTGGCACCACTATCACCGCACGTAACCGATTGTAATAAAAAGTAGCTTTAAGATTGAGATTACGTATCTAGAAATTGAAGTAATCAAGTTCTAAGAATTAGACTAAATTAAAAAACCAAAGTAATAACAATAGAACTAAATGCAATATTAAATCTATGCCCACTACCAAAATATTTGCAGAGGGTTGTGTTACACCCTGTATACATATAATGCCATTATTTATATTCCTCGAATTGAAAACTTTTCGTATTATTTATATGTATATTTTGCATTATTTATATAGTGCAAATGAAATATCATGTATATTATTCAAATTGCATAAATAGAACTGCATTATGAAATTACATTCCTATACGCAGTTGAATATACAGGGTGTAACGCAACCCTCCGCAAATATTTTAAGGAGTACTTCTACGGGCCAAAATAAGGCCATTCGCTACGACGCCGCAGGAACCATGACGTACCGCACCGTGAAATCTGACACTCACGGGGCACACGGGTCATTCCATGCCGAATCGATCACTATTTGATGTCCACATCAGGGATTTTGTTCTGACTGAAATATATTGCAGCTCATGTGAAATTATGTTGGGTTTAAGTCACCATTTAGCTTTCTTCGAAATTGTTTAAAAAATACGGACCTTTGAATTTTGCAATTTTCAGTCATTTTAGGGAAAACAGGCTGTGCTTTTTAATTTTTTTTGTGGATTTCATTTCTGCGATAGATTGAAGCCTGCAGATTAAAACGAAGAAAAGAAGATCCCAATCGGTTGAGTAGTTTCCGAGATAAAAATTCAAAAGCGCAGTCTGTCTTCCCCAAAATGTCAAAAAATTGCAAAATTCAAATGTCCGTATTTTTTAAACAATTTCGAAAAAAGCTAAATGATGACTTAAACCCCCCCTAATTTCATACAAACTACAATATATTTCAGTTAGAACAAAATCCTTGATGTCGTCGCCAAAAAGTGATCGATTCGGCATGGAATGACCCACACGCGATACAATGAATAGCATTCAACCTGCTTACTTGAAAAAATCCACATGAGCATATCGAAACCCGCCCAATGGGATTATTAAATAAACAGGGTGATGACAGCCTTCAATCCACAATTTTGTTCCCAAAAACCAAATACACATGCACTGCGATTGTCCCGTCCGCAAGTGTTCATGCGTACACACGATTGTCCCGTCCGCGATTGTTCACAATACATCCATCAACACAGATATTTGCAGCACACGAGGATCACGATTCCACGATTTGCACTAAACTTATTATTCCAGGAGATGTCCCTCGTGTCCACAACTCGCTTGGATGCAGTGATTCAGTTTTTGACGCAAGTCGTGTCACAGTTTTCGGAAGTCTGTTATTATTGTCAGAGAACATCATCATGTAGTCGTATTCCGCAAATGTACACGACTCTTTAGACACTTGGCACCACTATCACCGCACGTAACCGATTGTAAGAAAAAGTAGCTTTAAAATTAAGACTACGTATCTAGAAAAAGAAATAATCAAGTTCTAAAAATTAGACTAAGTTAAAAATCGAGAGTAATAACAATAGAACTAAATGCAATATTAAATCTATGCCGAATACTAAAGTTCAAAGTATAACTGGAATGTTTAAACCATTCCGTATTCAACAGCGTACAAACAGCAACTGCCTCGATCGTCTAGAAATAATGTTCAACCGATGCATGCCGAATCGTCACGAGTCGTCGACAGAAAAAATAACAAATACTGCCAAACACTTCCGCAGATATAACTCGCAAAGATTTCGAGAAAGAATCGGTTGATCGTTACTTCTAGACGATCGAGACAGTTGCTGTTTGTACGCTGTTGAATACGGAATGGTTTAAACATGCCAGTTGTACTTTGAATTTTAGTATTGGGCATACCTGTAATATTGCGTTTAATTCTGTTGTTCTTACTTTCGTTTTTTTAATTTAGTTTGGTTCTTAGAACATATATCAATTTCTAGATACATAATGCCAATCTTAAAGCTACTTTTTGTTGCAATTGATTATGTGCGGAGATAGTGATGCCAGATGTCCAAAGGTTCGTGTACATTTGCGGAATACGCCAACATGATGATGTCCTCTGAGAATAATAACAGACTCTCGGAAATTGTAACACGACTTGCGTGAAGGAGTGTATCACTGTATTCAAACAAATGGTGGACGCGAGGAACATCTCCTGGAATGATAAGTTTAGTGCAAATCGTGGACACTAGCAGATGGGACTGTCGCGTGTACACATAGACATTCGCGGCCGGGACAATCGTGAATGTGTGTGTATTTGGTTTTCAAGATCAAAATTGTGGATTGAAAGGCCGTCACCCTCTTTACTTGATAATCCTATTGGGCGGGTTCTGGTATGCCTATGTGGATTTTTACAAGTAAGCAGGTTGAATGCTGTACATCGTAAAACGTGTGCCTTATGGGTGTCAGATTACGCGATGCGGTAGTTCATGGTTTCGCTTCCAAGTAGCGAATGACTGCCACTGAACGCAGCTGCCGGACTGGAGCCACTGCCCGTCAAATTGCCTACCGGCAGGCGTTTTGTCCGCGTTTTCTAAAACATCGGTATCTTATTAACAAAGCCTCAAATGCAAAATTTTCATTCTTGATGTTCGCATTATTTTGGCCTGTAGAATCGCCCCTTAAAATATTTGCGGAGGGTTGCGTTACACTCTGTAGAATCAATGTAGAACCAAATAAAAAAAATAATAGTTCTAAATTGTAATGGGCACAGAGAAAATTTGTACTACCAATTTCGGAACGCAAGAGGTTTTTATTTCAAACGTAGATTCGGACTTTTACAGTGATTTGTCGAACGTAACACAGTGCTCTACTGGTCGGAGAATAATCTGTTTTGAAGTTCTGCGAAGGGTTTTTAAGAATCGTAGGATATTAGGAATAGGGATGAAAAGTTCCACGAGATATGTGGATGACTCAGGATCATAGGTCACGGATGACTCGGTGTTTGAGATCAGATAATGTTATTTTATGTAATCGGGATAAATTGTTATTTGGAAGTATGAAACATAAAAATATTTATACAAATGACTTGTTCGCAGTCAATATTTGTGACGGCAGATACAGAGTTATCAAATAGCTTACTTGTGCAAAAGCGAATAAATTACAAAATCAAACATTATACCATCATATTTATGGAAATTGAGTGCCTGTTTAAGCCGTACCATTCGGTGTCAATTATGCGTAGCTACAGTACTGTCAAGTTGACGTACGCAGTGATGGCCGCATGGCGGCAAAGCATAAAAAAACCGTTTCGACAGTTTCCTTGGACAGTTTATTCACCAGAAATGCATATGGAATGCGATAGCATGAAGAGACTTCACGTTAGAGACCTAACTTTTTCCAAAAATGCAAAAGTAACGAGTGGAAAGTACGCGCGTCGGCTCTGTTTTAAACTTCGCTTGCCAATGATAAGCGTTCAGTACCACAAAATATTAAAATCTTGGATATCGTTGTATTCGAGAGACTCTCCTCTATCTTTTAGGACCAAGAGGAATTTTCTATCGCCTTTAGTCTTTACGTAATTACTCTTTTTTACAATGAATCGCATGCTTTTACGAAAACTCGTACTTTTCGAAAACTGTGCGTGATAGAGCAATTCTGCTTCCGCACTCGAGTTTAGGTGTACAGATCCTACAAGAATCATCCAGTTGTTATTACAAAACAAAATTCGTGTTGAACAGTGTAATTTACTGTTTTCAAAGTTAGTCAACTTGTCGAAACGTTACTCAGGCTCCGATTTAGATCATTTTTGGATTTGTTGTAGAAATCACCAAACAACTTTTTCCTTTGGCAAAAATGACGGGCTTTGCTACTTTCCGAGATATTCGCAAAAAAACTTTCGTTACTGCTACATTGAATCCTACCCCTACGTGTTCATCTGTGACACAACTACAAGCACAAGTGTAACGAGACCTTCAAGAGAGCTGTTCATTTGTTCGTAATACATACGACATAGTGATAAAGGGACTATTCGCCAATGAATGTAAGTATACCAATGGGCGGCAGAGTTTCGGTTATGCTTGTAATTGTATCACAGCTGCACACGTACGGACAAGATTCAATGTCAGTAACGAAAGTTTTTGCGCGTATCTCGAAAATTAGGAGAGTACAACATTTTTGCAAGAGAACAACATTGTTCAAAACTGCGATTTCTGCAACATATCCAAAAATCATCGAAATCGGGAACCGAGTCGGGAGCGTTTCGACAAATTAACCTCAAATTATATTTTGTTTTCTACTTTTAAATTTAATTAATATAATTTCTCAGTTTCCTGGACACCTTCTCAGGATCTCGAAAACTTAGTTCCCTGAATACATTCTCAGTCTCCGTTGAGAAGTTTTATAAAAATACCGGTAGAATTATATCTACTTACGTACTTCACTGGCCGCTTTCGTAACAGTTCTAAATAATATATCTTTTGCTACGCCTTCAGCCTGTTATGGTTAAAAAATTAGATAAAAGGGATCCTCTATCATTCCAATGCCCTAGAACTGATATGTTTTTTAAAGTTAATTTTAGTTAAACATGCAGCAACATGGAAAGCCTCTAGACATTGCTCAGAAGACTGCCCTTGACAACATACCTCAAGGTCATAATCAAGGTCATAGGAGGTAACTCGTCTTACCTATTTATGCCACATTACGTACCCCATCATACCAAACAAGTTTATTGCCAACGTTTCTCGTACCCCCTGTTCCCTATGAGATATCTTATCAAGTACAGTTAAAACAGATGCCTTTATAAGTATTCTTGAACTAATCAAAGCCGTAAGACTGTTAATGGCAACTTACGGAATTGGTGAAATGGTAGATTAATGGATATGAAGTTCCACTAACGGATCCACCGTACGTAGCAGTTTATGAATTAGCATCAATACTTGAGCATAACTGTAGGGCAAACTGCTCAAAGAGTTTCACGGATAAGGGGGGACTGATCGTTTATGCCGCAACAGCGATTGCAAAAGGTAACTATAAACATTTACGTAAAATACATTAATATGAAAAAATTGGTGTTTTCCTAGTTATAAAACAAATAGTGAAAGTCTTCTGTTTTAACTTTTTTATCTGCGGTTATAATGCAGATTTGAAAAAGCCTTTTATAGATCTAACAAGGAATGTTCGGCAAGTGACATACGCCGATTTCACTGAAATTTTGTACAACTATTCATTGATCCAACCAACTTTGCCGTATTTCGTTGGTATTTAATTTCGGCTTTAAGGAAGAAAACACCCCTTTTGCCCAAGCCACCATTCTCCTTTAGACACGTATACCGGTTAAAAGACCATAGACAAAGAAAAATGTTCGAAACAAAAGTTTTACTGCCTGGAATGGACAACACATTGGTAATAACAAATTTTCGAAAAAACCATTTTATCCCAAAAATCAATTTTTGCCCCCCCCCCCATTTTTTCGATATTTCGATTTTTTCCTCGTCACTGCCTGATCACAGACTGATCATAACCAGCTCGCAGCCCTTTCTTCCTTCATTACATTTTCTATTTCATATACCATGGTCCTTCTTTTCTCTATGTTTGTCTCTGTTGCAAATGAAATATACTCAAGCCTGTTATAAACAACAACAACAAGCATCATGCTTTCGTATATAGAAACACGCATATGCAGTCACATACTTTATCGGTCCCGAAATGTTCCGGGATCTTAAAACGTTTCGGGACTCGAACTCTTTGGAGGATTCGATCGATCCCGCCGGACTTTTCCCGACTCAACCTGATCCCGAAATTTTGGGATCTCGCACAGGCATATTCCGAGTTTTTTCATAGTTACTATCTTGTGTTCATTTAACTCTGTTCGTTGTTGTTTCATTCCATTATACTCTATACTGTATTTCATATGTCCGCAATAAAATATGGGCGAAGAGTGAAGACTTTCGAACTGTAGGGGATGTATTTGTGAATATTAAATAGCCTTTTATGTAACACACGTACATACACGTGTACGGCGCATTTGTACATTTTATTTTTGTACACATGCCTGCAGGTATACATATAATCAATAATTCGTGAACTAAAACACTTTCCTTAACCTTGGCATTAATTTTGGACTCATGAAGAACGTTAACTACGAGTATCGACACACACAAGGTTATAGCAGCTCATTAACCCTGCAATACCTCCGTTAATTGTACAATGTCTTATATCAGAGTGGTCCAACTGCTGTTTCCGGACAAATTTCCCCTCTTGACAGTAATCCCACTATAGGGCTCAGGCGGCCGCGCGCAAGTCGGTCTATAGTAGCGCGAGGGATGCGGAATGTAGCGAGATGGCGCTTGAGTCCTATGCTGGGTGTACATCCAGGAGGAGAGTTTTTGGAAACAGCAGTTGGACCACTCTGTCACATATCGTTGAATTCAGAATGAAAAGTAGTTAGCTTTACGATGAAAAGTCGAAATCACAAAAAAAGGTGGGGGAGGGGCGAAATTGATTTTTGGGAAAAAAGATTTTTTCGAAAATTTGTTGCCACCAATATGTTGTCCATTCAAGACAGTAAAACTTTTGTTTGAAACATTTTTCTCCATCTTATGTCTGTTAACTGGTATACGTGTATGAAGGAGGAGGGTGGCTCGCGCAAAGGGGGCGTTTTCTCCCTTAAAGTCGAGATTGAGTACCAACGAAATACGACAAAATTAATAGGTTGGAACAATGAATAATTATAAAAAATTTCAGCAAAATCGGCCTGTGTCACTTGCCGAACATTCCTTGTAAGCAAGATATACAGTGCACCCCTGAAATTCCATCCACATCGGTTAAAATTTCTTGAAGTTTTAAATGTTTAACGATCGCAGAGGAAGGTCGAACTTTCGACTTTATTCTACGATTTTTTAACGTTTATAGTTCCAAGCAACCGACGTCAATCGACTTGGATGAAATTTTCAGGCTGCATCTAGTAAACTAGTTCTTCTATCTCCTTGCAAAAGGTCAAGTCGTTTGGTTGAATTACAAAAAACCTGTTCTGTTTCGAAAAGTATCCGAGTATTTTCACGGGCCACTGAATGTTCAGTTTATTGGGAATTTGTGTATTAAGACTCACACAATTAAAAGTAATATAATAAAAGATTTGTTGTGACGTGACAAATTTTACAAATTACAGTATTTATATTACATAAAGTATATTACTCATAATAAAAGCTGCCTGAACTTTTCTTCTATTTATTTCACTACTCTCAAGTAAGAATTCACAATTTCAATGTACTTTCCACGTTTAAACGTTTAGTTAGCTTATTAAAAATATTCACACATTTCACAAATATAAAAGATTTAAAATATATATTAAAAATTTAGGAGAAATATAAAAGATTTAAAATATACATTAAAAATTTAGGAGAACACATTTCCATCTGTTACACGGATCCAATGTGGGGAACAGCAAACAGAAGGCATCACCTGTATGAAACAAAGTTTTTTGAATGCTCCTGCGATCGATGTAAAGACATTACAGAATTTGGAACAATGTTCAGTGCTATTAAATGTACTCAAGCGTAAGTAAAAATATAATACAGTTGAATCATCAAAATAAAATATATTGCGTTAACTAGCGAAAGTGTAGGCACGCAACACTACCCTTACGAAAAAAATATTTGAAATTTTTTAACTGAATGATAATTATTAAGCAATAATATTTGCAGGTATAAATACAGTAAATAAAGTGCATTTCTTTATTTTCATTTATATTATCCTTACAATGTACGGAGTACTTACACAAACAAGAACTTGATACGACATCGTATGTATGATTGATGCGATATTTAGAGTTTGATACTTGGCCAATACATATTTAGCAAATTATGGTTTTTAATTGATATTTCATCGACACTATAGCCTTCCTTTTGTGTTTTTGTGCGCAATTCGTGAGCATCCGATGATACCTTTTCGTACTTTGTTATCCCTCTTTTATAATCGAATACAAAAATTTCAATCCTGTTTAGGTTACCCAGACCTTGTGCTGGTCACTTCGTTCAGGAAAAATTTGATTTGCTAGCCAGTTTCTATTAATTGCATTACAGAAAACCTATACTCATTGCACATATTATCGCATAGAAACCCAATGTCTTTTGCGTGTAGAAATCTATGTACTTCATTCCATATGACACAACAGATAAAATTAGATAGAAGTTACGAAATACATGAACTCGCAATGGTGTAATACAGGGAAGACTCTACAGGGTGAGCTATAAGTACTTCAAGAGCCGAAAAGGGGTGATTGTTGTAGTGATTCTAAACAGTTTCTTCCTTTGCGAAAATGTTATTTGAAGCTTCATTTTTGTATGATTAACGAAAAACACTGATCAATTAGAGCTTGTGTACAGCGTGAGTGTGCTGTATTTGATTATAACAGCTGATCGGGGCTGTGAATGTGAACAAGCTCCTCGGTCTGGTAGGAAGCGTTAAATAAAAGGTATATTATTCTATCGTATAATGAGTAAAAGAATTAAGAATAATATCGAATTATTCCTAATTCATGAATAAGGAATAAATCAGTTAGTTTTTATTCCTGTGAAATGAATGAATCAAATGACTGACAAACATATCCATTGCGATCCACGTCAATATTACCTAAAAATGTCTATCTTGTACATCATCTTATCAACAACATTTTTTTTCCTTAACGAGACTTTAAATTGGAACAGATTTCTTCCGGTTGCTTTTTCTATTACTTGACCAAACAATGCACTTCTAACTACTTCTCTTCATGTGGATCGATTGTTGTACCCGATATTCTAGGATAGCTGACAGTAGTGCATCATCAATAAAAGGTTTTGGAACCGAGATATAGAATTCGCAGAATTGCAAGAGTTGTAGAATCAGCACAACGTAACTGACTGATCACGTTATAGTTGTTGCCGAGTGGACTTTCATGATACCGTGTGACTACTCCTACCAATTTTGTCACACCCCATAGCTGATAATAAAACCAATGGGTCTCGCCCAAAAGAGCGACTCGCGATCAACCCATCAACGAATACACAACGTATCCAAGTCACCTCTGTCTAGTTCAAGAATAGCTGCAATAAACTAAGTATTATTGAAGAATACCTGGTGGATTCCAATCCTTTGTCCGCTCACGAACCCAACTATGCCAAAATCCCGCAACCGCTCCGAGTCGAACCTCTCGGGGTACAACACGATTTTCAGTCAGTTTTAAAAGGTTTGTTTTCGATGTCAGTTCCTTTGGCCTTTTTAGGCGACTATTTTTTTGTCTAAGCGGTTACTTTATTCTTTGATTCTAATATGGTTGCATCCATCCTTTTCATTTCTTTTAATTTTCTTAAATTTCTTTTAATCACTGATAATACTGCGGACTTGGACTTGAGTAATTATCATCTGTTTAGGAAATTGAAAGAGATTAGAGAAGACGGCGGGTTAAACTCGCGTCACGGTATGATAAATGTTTAGTTCGAAGTGGCAATTATATTGAAAAATAATAAAGATATGTACTGCACATACAGGGTGCTCTGCTACTGAATATCAATATTTTAAGGGGTGGTTCTATAGGCCAATATAAATCGAAAATCAAGAATATCGATTTTGCGTTTAAGGCTTTGCTTGCAAGATATCGATGTTTATTAAAACGCCTGTAGACAGGCAATCTGACGCTCGCGGAAGCGAGTCAGGGGGCTCCGCTTAGTGGCACTCATTTCCTACATGCAACGATTACTTACCGACTTCGTGACATCGTGACCTACTTTGCTCTATGACCCGACAATGCGTTCTTGCGATAAAGATACGTATCACATATTTTAATGCGTTCAACATACTTAATGGTAGAAATTCGCATGGGCATATCGAAATCCGCCTGATGGGATTCTGAAGTAAAGAGATTGGACGCTCCACACTATGCACAATATTTTTACCAAAATCTCACATACACGCACCTCGATTGTCCAGTCCGCGAACGTCCACAAAAATCACATGCACTTTATCCCTCGCTTCGCCGTAGCACAGGAGCATGCCCGTCTACTCAATAAACGAAAATTGTCTGTCGCTCATTATTCCGCACAACACAGGCGCATAAAATTTGAATAAAAGCTAAGTGAAAAAGAATTAAAATAAAATTCCAAATTAAACTAGCATTAACGCTACACTAAAAATAACACTAAACTTAAAGGTAATATTAACATGCAAACTAAAAAAGACTGAAGCTATGGATAATTATAAAAATAAAATGATAATTGAAATTAAAAAGAAGTTCAAATTGAATGCAAAGTAAACTGCAGAAATATTTCCCGCGACTGCAATCCGTTTTCGTTAGTGACTGCGACCGAACTGAAACTTTTGAGTAAATCCTTGTGAGAAAGTGCCGAACATGGCGCAACTTCTGAACTCACATTCCCATCGTTTTCTTTTAGCTCTATTCATAAGCGATCATGTGTTTCAGAATTGTTAAAAAGACACGCAGCTCGACACTGGTTCGCTCTTGAAGAGTTCATTGCCTTTTTTGCATTTCATTGCATTCTGGTTTCTCGATATTTTCTATGGATACACCGAGTTTAAAACTACTATCACCGTGATTGTTATACGGTTCGACGTGAAATTTCGCGTTCGCGAATATTAATTACACATTATGCGACTTCGGGAAAACGGAAACTGTTATTACATTTCCAAATACAGATAAACTGGAAGTTACAAAGTGGAGTTTGCAGGCAAAGAAATTTACGCATTTAAGGTCGTTCACGTCGAGCAATGATCGTTTGTTCCGCGGAATAAATTTCGACGATGTAAAATCGTGGATCATCCTCGGATGACCACCGGCGAGGGTGCATGGCTTATGGCAGAGCTCCCTTCTGGGCCCAAGCGGGCCACGAACCCTTCGAGAATGAACTAGCGTCGAGCTGTCTGGCTTTTTGACCATTCCAAAACACGTGATCGCTAATGAATGGAGCTAGAAGGAAACATTTTCTTCACTTTCTCGCAAGCGTTTCCTCAAGAATTTCAGTTCGGTCACAGCCACTAACGAAAACGAACTGCAATAGCGGGAAATATTTCTGCAGCTTACTTTGCATCCAATTTAAGCTCTTTTTACAATTTCCATTATCGTTTTATTTTTGTTATTATTCACAGCTTCAGTTTTTTTTTTAATTTGCATCGTAAATTTATTTTTAAATTTACTGCTATTTTTAGTGCAGCATTAGTGCTAGTTTAATCTGTAACTTTATTGTATTTTTTTTTCACTTAGGTTTTATTTAAATTATTTAAATTTTGAACAATGAGCGACAGACAATTTGCGTTTATTGAGTAGACAGGCATGCTCCTGTGCTACGGCGAAGCGAGAGATAAAGTGCATTTAATTTTTGTGAACGTTCGCGGACTGGACAATCGAGGTACGTACAAGGTGTAACGCAACCCTCTGCAAATATTTTAAGAGGTGATTCTACAGGTCCAAATAAAGCCAAAATCAGGAATCACAATTTTCCGTTTGAGGCTTTGTTAACGAGATACCGATGTTTAAAGAAACGGCGTCCGGACGCCTGCCGACAGGCACTCTGACGCGTGAGGCTCGAGGCGAACAGCTGCGTTCAGTGGCAGTCATTCGCTACGGCGCCGCAGAAACCATGACCTACCGCACCCTGAAATCTAAAACCCAAGAGGCACACGCGTCACGTTGTACAGCATTCAACCTGCTTACTTGTAAAAATCTACATGGGAATATCGAAACCCACCCAATGAGATTATCAAGTAAAGAGGGTGACGGCAGCTTTCAATTCACAATTATGTTCTCAAAAAGCAAATACACGTGCACTGCGATTGTCCCGTCCGTCCGCGAGTGTCTGTGTGTACACGCGATTGCCCCGTCCGCGAGTGTCACACTGCAGCCGATAATACATATCTGTGTTCATAAAAATCACATATATGTGCACCACGATTGTCCCATCTACAAGTGTCCACGATTTGCTCTAAACTTATTATTCTAGGAAATGTTCCTCGTGTCCACCACTCGCTTCAATGCAGTGATTCAATCTTTGACGCAAGTCGTGCCACAGTTTTCGGAAGTCTGTTATTATTCTCAGAGAACATCATCATGTAGACGTATTCCGCGAATGTACACGACCCTTTGGACATTTGGCACCACTATTACAGCACGTAACCGATTGCAACAAAAAGTAGCTTCAAGATTGAGACTACGTATCTAGAAATTGAAGTAATCAAGTTCTAAGAATTAGACTAAATTAAAAAACCAAAGTAATAACAATAGAGCTAAATGCAATATTAAATCTATGACCACTACTAAAATTCAAAGAACAACTAGAATGTTTAAATAGTTCCGTGCTCAACACTGTACAAACAGCAACTGAGATCGTCTAGAAATAATGATCAACCGATGCTTGTCGAATCGTCGCGAGTCGTCGGTGGGCAACACTGTTGCCTCTTTCTACGGCCGAAAGAATAACAAATACTTCCAAACACTTTCCGTACGTAGGACTCGACATGCATCAGTTGATCGTTATTTCTAGACGATCGAGACAGTTGCTGCTTGTACGACGTTGAATACGGAACGATTTAGGCATTCCAGTTGTACTTTGAGTTTTAGAATTGGGCATACCTGTAATATTGCGTTTAGTTCTATTATTATTACTTTCGATTTTTAATTTAGTCTAATTTTTAGAACTTGATTACTTCAATTTCTAGATACGCAATCTCACTTCTAAAGCTACTTCTTGTTACAATCGGTTACGTGCGGTGATAGTGGTGCTAAGTGTGCAAAGGGTCGTGTACATTTGCGGAATACGACTACATGATGATGTTCTCTGACAATAATAACAGATTTCCGAAAACTGACACGACTTGCGTCAAAAATTGAAACACTGCATTGAAGCGAGTGATGGACACTATGAACATCCCTGGAATAATAAATTTAGTGCAAATCGTGGAATCGTGATCCTCGTGTGCTGCAAATTTCTGTCTTGATGGATGTATTGTGAACAATCGAGGACGGGACAATCGCATATTTGGTTTTTGGGAAGAAAATTGAGTATTGAAGGCTGCCATCACCCTCTTTACTTAATAATCCCATTGGGCGGGTTTCGATATGCCCATGTAGATCTTTAACATTAAGCATGTTGAACGCCGTACAACGTGAGATGTGTATCTTTATCGCAAGAACGCATTGTCGGGTCATAGGGCAAAGTAGGTTACGGTGTCACAAAGTCGGTAAGTAATTTTTGCATGTAGTAAATGAATGCCAGTGAGCCGAAACCCCTGACTCGCTTTGGTGATCGTCAGATAGCCCGTCTACAGGCGTTTTTTTAAACACATTATAGACCGGTCTCAAGTTAACTCGTGTTTTCATGGCCAAACGTTGCCGACCAGCCACGAGTAAAACTAGTGATGCGCTTTTTTCGCATCAGCGTCGTTTTCTCAGTACGTTGTTGGATATCATACAGTGCAATTGTTAGTCAGCATACCTCAAGCTGTGTCTCTCGCGCATAAGGTCCATCAAGTTGCTTCAATTGTTGTAAAAAAGATTTCAACGATGACGGAACGTACCAACAAAGAACCTTTTCAATGAATTATATGCGGATGTTTTATCTAATTGTCCAAGTGATGTGAATCAAATTGTGGTTACTTGGAAAATGATACTGTATCGGAAGATAGTGAATTTGATATTAAGCCACCAAAATATCAAAAAAGGAATACAGTGTGTCCCAGAACTCCCCATAGAGCCGAAAAGGGGTGATAGCTGAGGTGATTCTGAACACCTTTTTCCTTTGCGAAAATGTTGTTTGAGGCTTCGTTTTTAAATGGATAACGAAAAACATTGATCAATGAGAGCGCGCGTAGAGCCCGCGCTCAGCCGCGGGAGTGTTGTGTTCGAGCTTGGCGCTCGGCCGAGGCCGTGAATGTGAACAAGTCGCTCGGTCTAATAAGAGGTGTTTGCCAAAAGTTATATCGAATAAGGTATAAACAAATTAAGAACAATATCAAATTATTCGTTATTCCTCAAGAAGGAATAAACTAATTAGTCGTTATTCGTGCAGAATCAATGAATCGATTGACTAATAAACCTATCAATTGCAGCCCGCGTTAAATTAAAAAAGATTGACAGAAGATTCAAATTAGACTCACCCATGCATCCTAAAATGAACCTGCTTCGACAAAAATGGGTCACTGTGCCATCCTAGCGATCCCGACCATTGCAAGTAGGTATCCCGCAGTGCAGGACAGCTGATGTTACGGCCAGGTCAGCGGACTCACTTTATTTGACAAAACTTACTACCTGCACGGCAACTATCACTGGGTTATTCTACCGATGGTAGAAGGTAACATATGATGCACAACAGCTAATGTTACGGTCGGGTCAGCAAACTCACTGTATTTGACGAAATTTACTACATGCACGGTCACTGTCACTGGCTTATTCTACCAATCCTGGCCATTCGAGGAACGAACACATGGTGCACAACAGCCGATGTTTCGGTTGCAACAGTGAAACAATTTCGTTTCACAAAATTTCCTTCACTGCACGATCACTGTCACTTTACACTTCAAGATTTGAATTTATGAAATCAGTTGTTCCTATTTATGGATAATTGCCACTTATTATCTTTGAATCGTCTCGACTTGGCTTTTTCTACTGCTAAATACGCTTTTGCACGTTCTACAATTTCATCGTCGTGTTCCTGATCCGGTAATCACTCGCGAGCTTCGCGTTTTAAAACTTAACTTTTATTTCGTTGAAAGTAAAAACAGAAATTACAGCTTCGGAGAGATCTTTACTGCTCGATGTTCGGACTGGTTCTGTCTTGAGAAATTGTGACGCGGTTTGCAACGGTGGATGAGGGCTAGTTCGGAGAATGTTATAAGGGAGAGTTACGGGTTGTCGCGGGGAGCACGCTTTATGGTGAAAGGGCCCTAGAGGCCCACGGGCTGGCCCGCAGAGTTTTCGGTTTCCAGAAAACACGGTCATGGTGAATTTAGTGAAAACATTTTCCAGTCCCCGGAAGAGGTATAGCATTACAAAGAATGTAATAAAAGATGTAGCATCTCGGAGAATGTAACAGTGTCTTGAACGCTGCGCAGTGTCTTCCCGGCGACTGGAAAATGTCTCCATTAAATTCGCCACGGCCGTGTTTCCTGGGAACCGAAAAACTCTGCTGGCCAGCACGTGGGCCTCAAGGGCCTTTCACCCTAAAGCGCGCCCCCCGTAAGGACCCGTAACTCTCCCTTATAACGTTTTTCCAGCTAGCCCTCGTCCACCGTTGTAAACCGCGTCATAGTTTCTCAAGACAGAATCAGTCTGAACACCATACAGTAAAGATCTCTCTGACACTGTAATTGCTGTTTTTACTTTCAACGAAATAAAAGTTAAGTTCTAAAACGCGAAGCTCGCAAGTGATTACCCGCTCGGGAACACGACGATGAAATTGCAGAACGTGGAAAAGCGTGTTTGGCAGTAGCAGCGGCCATATCGAGCCGCTTCTAAGTTAAAAACAATCGACCCCTTTCGAGGCAACCAATTATTCATACGTGGGAACAACTTATTTCGTAAATTCAAATCTTGAAGAGTAACGTAACAGTGATCGTGGAATGATGGCATTTTGTGAAACCAAGTTCTTTCACTGTTCCAACCGAGACATCAGCTCTTGTGCACCATGTGTTTGTTCTTCGAGAGGCCACGATCGATAGAATAACCCAGTGATAGTTGCCGTGCAGGTAGTAGGTTTTCGTTCATTTATGGATGCATTTATGGATGCAAACGTTCATTTATGGATGCATTGGTGAGTCTAATTTGAATTTTCTGTCAATCTTTTTTAATTTAACGCGGGCTGCAATTGATACGTTTATTAGTCAATCGATTCATTGATTCTACACGAATAACGACTAATTAGTTTATTCCTTCTTGAGGAATAACGAATAATTTGATATTGTTCTTAATTTGTTTATACCTTATTCGATATAACTGTTGGCAAACGCCTCTTATTAGACCGAGCGACTTGTTCACATTCACGGCCTCGGCCGAGCGTCAAGCTCGAACACAACACTCCCGCGGCTGAGCGCGGGCTCTACGCACGCTCTGATCGGTTAATGTTTTTCGTTAACCATTTAAAAACGAAGCCTCAAACAACATTTTCGCAAAGGAAAAAGGTATTCAGAATTACCTCAGCTATCACCCCTCTTCGGCTCTATGGGGAGTTCTGGGACACCCTGTATAAGAGAATCAGATAGTGGCGACGAATTGGAAGAAGAGTGGAACGAACATGATATTACACCAACGCACAGAATTATTTAAATATGCCTGGTGCAACTATTGAACTTGATGATGTACCGACTATCAGTGAGGTAACGGCTTTATTCCTTGACAGTGATTTTTTTTATTTAGTCGCTACGCAAACCAATTTGTACCATTCTCAAGTGAGGGAGTTACATATAATCTCTGCAAAAACGGTACCACGGACGGAAGTTACCACTAATGAAATAAAAATGTTTCTTGAGTTACTGATATTAATGGGCCAAACCAGAAAATCTCATTGGAGATGTTATTGGTCTACGGACCCTTTAACTGAAGCACCAATATTTCGGACAACTATGTCCAGAATGCGATTTGAGTAAATTTTGACATTGTTTCACCTAATTGATAATACACAACATACATCTCCTGAAGACAGGCTTTGCAAAATTAGACCGCTTCTAGATTATATCATTCCAAAATTTCAGTCCCTCTACATACCAAAACAGGAGCGAGCTCTAGACCAAGCAGTGGTAGCATACAGAGGAGGCATCATCTTTAGGACGTACAACCCTGCAAAAACAACAAAATATGGAATTTTGCTCAGAATGCTTTGTGAATGTGAGAATGGGTATATTGGGTACAAGGCAAAAGGCTGCAAGAAACATATAAAAAAAGCTATAAGAAACTATATGTATATTGTCTGTGTTGGAGCTTTGCCTTGGTCATTGGCATCATTTAGGGTGTAACAAAAAAGGTGTAGGAGCCGGAAACCTGAGATTCCTGAGGTGATACTGAACAACCTTTTCCTTTGTCAAAATGTGATTTGAGGCTTCATTCTTGAATAATCAACAAAAAACACCGAGCAATCAGAGCCCGCGCTCAAAGACGGTCCACGGCGAATCGTGCTACGTAGCGGCGTTCGACAGGCGCCTCGAACAGTACGTGCCGGTATAGCACGGAGCAAAAGTTAACATCGAATTATTCATTATTCATGAATGGAAATGAACTAAAACACAAATGGAATCAATTTGTCGTTATCAATTGAACAAAGAAAAATTAGAATGGACTGATTGACGTGTCTATCAAGTACAACGTACGTTAAATTTTAAACAATTCGCCAACAATTAAAATTAGACTTTCCCGTTTCTCCAAAAATGAACCTGCTTCGACGAAAATGAGTCACTGTGTCATTCTACCGATCCTGACCATTGTAAGTAGATATTCCGCAGTGCAAGACAGCTGATGTTACGGCCAGGTCAGCGAACTCACTTTATTTGACAAAACTTACTACCTGCACGATCACTGTCACTGGGTTATTCTACAGATCCTGGCCATTCAAAGAGGAAACACATGGTGCACAACAGCCAATGTCTCGGCTGGATCAGCGAAACAACTTCCTTTCACAAAATTTCCATCAGTGCACGATCAATGTCACTTTACACTTCAAGATTTGAATTTATCAAATCAGTTGCTCCCACGTATGAATAACTAGTTGTCCCGAAGGAGACCGATTGTTATTAACTTTGGAGGGGCTCGATATGCCTGCTACTGCCAAATACACTTTTGCACGTTCGGCAGTTTCATTGTCGTGCTGCCCAGCGGGTAGTGACTCGCGAGATTTGCGTTTTAGAATTTAACTCTTATTTTTTTGGAAGTAAAAATAGCAATTACAGAATCGGAGAGATCTTTACTGCTGGGCGCTCGGACTGATTTTGTCTTGAGAAATTGTGACACGGTTTGCAACGGTGGATGTGGGCTAATTCGATTATAAGATAGAGTTACGGGTCGTCGCGAAGGAAGCGATCTATGGTGGAAAGGCCCTCGAGGCCCACGTGCTGGGCAGCAGAGTTTTTCGATTCCCAGGAAACACGGCGATGGCGAATTTAATGAGGACATTTTCCAGTCGCTGGGAAAGCGCTGCGGAAGGTTCAGAACACTCTTAGATATCTTTTATTACATTCTTTGTAAGAAGTGATAGAAAGATACAATGCAAAGTCAAGAGGGAAATTATACAATCAGGAGGCAGAAGGTGCAACAGATTGGGAAGAGTTGAAAACAGAAGTGAAAGGGATGTTGGAAACTAAGGTAAGTAGGGGGAAGAAATGGAAAATAGGTCACAAATTCTGGTGGGACAGAGAATGCACTAGGGAAAAAGGGAAAGTGGAAAGATATTACAAAAAACAGAAAAAGGGTAATGTAGAAAAGGAAGTCCTAATGGAGAAGAGAGAAGAATTTAAGAAATTATGCAGGAGCAAAGAAATGAAAAAAAGGCAAGAAGAAGAGGAGGAGATTCGGAAAGCAAAATCAGAAAAACAAATATGGGACTACATCAATAGGGAAAGGAAAAGAAGGACAGCCATGGAAAGCAAGATTGTAATCGAGGTATGGAGAGAATATTTTATGAACTTGATGGGAGGGTCGAACGAGAGGCAAAGAGGAAATAGGAGAGAGGAAGTAATAATAGAAGAAGACGGGGAGCAGCTAACAGATGAGGAAATAGAGAAGCAAATAAACAATCTGAAAAAAGGAAAGCACCAGGATGGGACAAAATACCAAATGAAGCATGGACCTACTACGAAGGAAATACGAGGGGTAAATTAAAGGAAGTGATAAGGAAAGTGTGGGCATGGAAAGGATTTCCGGAGGACTGGAGGAAGGCGATAATAACCACTATATTTAAAAAAGGAGAGGGAGACAAGCCAAAGAACTATAGGGGAATAAGCCTACTGTGTACGGCATATACAGGGTGTAACGCAACAGTATGCAAATGTTTTAAGGGGTGATTCTACAGGCCAAAATAAAAGCGAAAATCAAGAATGGCAATTTCCCGTTTGAGGCTTTGTTTACGAGATATCGGTGTTTAAAAAAACTTCGTTCAGTGGTAGTCATTCCCTACGACGCCGCAGGAACCATGACCTACCGCACCGCGTAATCTGACACCCAAAAGGCACACGTTTTACGATGTACAGCATTCAACCTGCTTACTTGTAAAAATCCACATGGGCATATCGAAACCCGCCCAATGGGATTATCAAGTAAAAAGGGTGATGGCAGCCTTCAATACTCAATTTTGTTCCCAAAAACCAAATATGCGATTGGCCCGTCCTCGATTGTTCACAATACATCCATCAACACAGAAATTTGCAGCACACGAGGATCACGATTCCACGATTTGCACTAAACTAATTATTCCAGGGATGTTCCTCGTGTCCACCACTTATCAAAGGCATATCCTGCCACTTAAAGATGTCAATGCGACTCTGATGTTTTGACGTTTCTTTATGCTTTTAAAATCCAAACGTATGGCGAATCTAATACTGTGTACCTTTTGTTTAAAACACTATTTTATACCCTGTTAACCCACTTGCATTCTTAAGCGAAATATTGTGCTGAGCTCACAAGGAATGTTCGGCAAGTGGCATACACCGATTTTGCTGAGATTTTGTATAAGTATTCATTGGTCCAAGCTATTATCTTTCCCGTATTTTCTTGGTGCTGAATCTCGACTTTAAGGAAGAGAACAGCCCTTTTATCCGCACCACCCTTCTTTTTTATATACGTATTCTGATTAAAAAACAAAAGATAAAGAAAGATGTTTCAAACAAGAGTTTTACTGTCTTGAATGAATAACACATCGGCAGCAATAAATTTTCGGAAGTCACTTTTTCACAAAAAATCATTTTTTGCTCCCATCTTTTTTCAAATTTCGACTTTTTCATCGTATTATTAATTATTTTTCATTCTGAATTCAACGATATAAGACACTGTAAAATTAACAGTGATATTACAAGGTTAAAGAGCCGCTATGACCTTGTGTGAGTCGATACCCGCAGTTATCGGTTTTGATAGGTCCAAAATTAATTGTGTTGTGAATTGAAGGCAGTAGAACTTTTATTTGAAACATTTTTCTGTGTTTTGTCTTTTAATCCGTATACGTGTACAAAGAAGAAAGGTGGCTCGGGCAAAAGGACAGTTTTCTCCAAATATATAAATAAGTTGGACCAATGAATAATTATAAAAATTTTTAGCGAAATCGGCGTATGCCACTTACCGAGCATTGCTTGTTAGTAGTATTTGGTAGAGTCGTGATGCAAATGGGTGACTGCATGCCACAATGGAAACTGCCCAAGTCAAGGCAACATTAGAATACATACCAATATTAATATTAACACTCTTGTTTTAAATACTTTACACACTATGGCCGCTGTGCGTACTTTGTACAAAAACTAATTCGTATCATACGATATTATTATCCTGTATTATCCTGCACGAGGAACCTTGGAATAAATAAATCTACTAATTATGAACTGGTGTTGTACAACGTTACTTAATCCGATGTGGCATAACAAGATCATCGAAAATACCAGAAACGTGGTAGTTAATCTTTGATGATACACCCTATATGTCGCGACAATACAAATCATGTTATAATTCGGAAACAAAGCCATCAATAAAGATACAAGTATAGCCCGAAATGTGCCATACTATTGAAACTAATTTATTTAGCCTTTTTTTTATTTTTAGAGGCTGCTCAGGATATATACTACCAAAATCTTTCCTTAATCAAGAGCAGAATGAGTATCTCTGCAATGCATGTGGATCGACTGTCCCGTATGAGATCATTGAGGACACGCTGGAAGAAATTGGTATATTTCTTTCAAGCATGAAGAAGAATGATATTGTTGCATGTAAAGAGTTCCTGGATCGGTACAAACATATCCTTCATGCCAATCACTTTTACAATATTGACATAAGTATTGCCTTATGTCAATTGATTGGACACCAAGATGAAGGTTTAGCAACGATTGAGGAAAATGTGCTTACAGAAAAAATAGAACTATGTAGGAAACTCGAGAATTTACTCAAGCTTCTAGTTCCAGGTAACTTCAATAAGACAATCGTCTTTATTTGTGACATTCACATATTATACAGGGCGAGTCACTTAACGTTTGCCACCCGAATAATTCGTAATGTTTTGGAAATATGAAGAAATATTTTAAGCAAACGTTATTTGGTTCCTAGTAGACAATTGTGTGGTAAACAACCATTTTTTGAAAGTGAAGGTTTACTTTAGAAATTTCCAAACCATCTGAATTTTTTAAATAACACCACTCATTTTTAAGTACCTACAATTGTAGCTCCGCTCAAAACGGTTCCAAGGATTACACTTGGCCGGGGTCACTGATGGATAAGCCAAGCCATGCCATACATTCTCGAGTTACCAGTGCCCTCTCTCCTTTCCCCAGTGCCAGAGGCTAAACCCGTTCATCAGGGTTGACTCACCATATATGATGATTTACAATTACTCAATTAGCAATTAAGTTTTATGAATTCTATTTCTACTGATTTTTATCCAAATAGAACATAATATACAGGGTGTCCCAGAACTCCCCATAGAACCGAAAAGGGGTGATAGCTAAGGTGATTCTGAACACCCTTTTCCTTTGCGAAAATGTTGTTTGAGGCTTCGTTTTTAAATGGATAACGAAAAACATTGATCAATCAGAGCGCGCGTAGAGCCCGCGCTCAGCCGCGGGAGTGTTGTGTTCGAGCTTGACGCTCGGCCGAGGCCGTGAATGTGAACAAGTCGCTCGGTCTAATAAGAGGCGTTTGCCAAAAGTTATATCGAATAAGGTATAAACAAATTAAGAACAATATCAAATTACTCGTTATTCCTCAAGAAGGAATAAACTAATTAGTCGTTATTCGTGCAGAATGAATGAATCGATTGACTAATAAACCTATCAATTGCAGCCCACGTTAAATTCAAAAACATTGACAGAAGATTCAAATTAGGCTCATCCATGCATCCTAAAATGAACCTGCTTCGACAAAAATGGGTCACTGTGTCATCCTAGCGATCCTGACCATTGCAAGCAGGTATCCCGCAGTGCAGGATAGCTGATGTTACGGCCAGGTCAGCGGACTCACCTTATTTGACAAAACTTACTACCTGCACGGCAACTATCACTGGGTTATTCTACCGATGGTAGAAGATAACACATGGTGCACAACAGCTAATGTTACGGTCGGGTCAGCAAACTCACTGTATTTGGCAAAATTTACTACATGCACGGTCACTGTCACTGGCTTATTCTACCGATCCTGGCCATTCGAGGAACAAACACATGGTGCAAAACAGCCGATGTTTCGGTTGGAGCAGTGAAGTTAACTCTTATTTTATTCAAAGTAAAAACAGTAATTACAGCGTCGGAGAGATCTTTAATGCTAGATGTTCGAACTGGTTCTGTCTTGAGAAATTGTGACGTGGTTTGCTACGGTGGATGAGGGCTAGTTCGAAGAATGTTATAAGGGAGAGTTACGGGTTGTCGCGGGGAGCACGCTTTATGGTGAAAAGGCCCTTGAGGCCCACATGCTGGCCAGCAGAGTTCTCGGTTCCCAGAAAACACAGCCAGGTGAATTTAGTGAAAACATTTTCTAGTCCCCGGAAAAGGTATAGCATTACAAAGAATGTAATAAAAGATGTAGCATCTCGGAGAATGTAACAGTGTCTTAAACGCTCCGTTGTGCCTTGCCGGCGACTGGAAAATGTCTCCATTAAATTCGCCACGGCCGTGTTTGCTGGGAACCGAAAAACTCTGCTGGCCAGCACATGGGCCTCAAGGGCCTTTCACCCTAAAGCGCCCCCCCCCCCCCCGTAAGGACCCGTAACTCTCCCTTATAACGTTTTTCCAGCCAGCCCTCGTCCACCGTTGTAAACCGCGTCATAGTTTCTCAAGACAGAATCAGTCTGAACGCCATACAGTAAAGATCTCTCTGACACTGTAATTGCTGTTTTTAGTTTCAACGAAATAAAAGTTAAGTTCTAAAACGCGAAGCTCGCGAGTGATTACCCGCTGGAGAACACGCCGATGAAATTTCAGAACGTGGAAAAGCGTATTTTGCAGTAGAAAGGGCCAAGTCGAGACCCTCCAAAGTTAATAACAATCAGCCCCTTTCGGGGAAACCAATTATTCATACGTGGGAACAACTTATTTCGTAAATTCAAATCTTGAAGAGCAAAGTGACAGTGATCGTGCAATGATGGAAATTTTGTAAAAGGAAGTTCTTTCACTGTTCTAACCGAGACATCGGCTGTTGTGCACCATGTATTTGTTCTTCGAGTGGCCAGGATCGGTAGAATAACCCAGTGATAGTTGCCGTGCAGGTAGTAGGTTTTGTCAAATAAAATGAGTTCGCTGATCCGGCCGCAACGGCAGCTGTATTAAACTGTGAGATACCTGCTTGCAATGGTCAAGATCGATAGAATGACACAGTGACTCATTTTCGTCGAAGCGGGTTCATTTCTGGGGATACGGGTAAGCCTAATTTCAATTGTTGGCGAATTGTTTGAAATTTAACGTACGTTGTACTTGATACACTCACTAGTCAGTCCATTCTAATTCTTTTTTGTTAAATTAACAATGGCAAATTGAATTCGTTTGTATTTCAGTTTATTGCCATTCATGAATAATGAATAATTCAACAGTATCTTTTGCTCCGTGGTATACCAGCTAACTCTTTTCGGGGCGCCGATCGATCGTCGCTACCTAGCACGACGCGCGGTGGACCGTCTCCGAGCGTGGGCTCTATGCGATCTCTGAATGCTCAGTGTTTTTCGTTAATTATTTAAAAATGAAGCCTCAAACCACATTTTGGCCATGAAAAAGATTGTTCAGTATCACGACAGGAATCTCACATTTCCGGCTCCTACACCCTTTTTGTTACACCCTGTATAAGTGGGAGTATGGTGCGTCCATAGCCTCATCTAGAGATAAGGAGAAGAGTAGGTGAACCCAGTTGATTTCACCGAGATAGGTATTTATATAGTTAGAGTTAGCAGATTTGATACGTATTTTAATAACATGCTTAGGACGAACTGTAGCTTTTGACATACAGGGAAGTGAAAGCGAGATGGCAAGGTGGCATGGATCTTGAGGTAGTAATTGTCGGGAGGAGTAGAGACAGCAATATTTCTAGCAGAGGAGAAAATTAAGTCAAGTAATGTACCGTAAGAGTTGTGGATAATGTTGATTTGAAACAAGTTGAAGAAGTTAAAATTCTTGCGAATAATTTCTGGAGAAGATTAGATGTTATATGCAGGAAAGGAAGAATGTAATGTGGGGAAAGAGGAGGGAGAAGTCCAATTAGAACCCTCGCAGCCCGTAGACCTTCTATCGGCAGATAAATTGGTCAGATTGGCCTGTTACCGCGCACACTGGGCCAGCTAAATAGTCGGGTTGGTGGTGAATGCGCAGACCAGTTTACAAACCAGCCTACACTCAGCCGAGTGCTCTTGAACAGTATGCTAGTTGGCGGCTCTTGAAGAGAGCAATCGCATAATGGAAGTTAATAGAATATTGTCCAGAAATGTTATGATTGCTTTTATACAACGGAGGAGGAGCATCAAGAAAAGAAGCCGAGAGTATTCGGAATACTCTCTCTTCGGAGCGAATTGAACTATCGGCCGAGTTAGCAAAAAAACAATCGGCAAGTGACCGCGCGGCTTTAAGCCGCCATACTGATTAGCAGTTGACCTTTCGCCGATAGTTTAGTTTGAATGCAATCGTGTAGCCCATCAAATTAATTTATCGGCCGATACTGAATCGTTGTAGTATGCGCACTTGCATACATTTTCATACTGATTAAGAACCTGACCAAACTATCAGTCGATAGGAAATCTGCAGTCTGCGGGAGCTCTTAATGCTGGGAAGACTGCAGTCGCCAGCGATAATAAACTCGGCATTAGAGAAACACGAATATATCTGATCGATCGTTTGAAATTGAAGTATACATACAGGGTGTAACGTAAAAGGTGTAGGAGCCGGAAATGACAGATTCCTGAGGCGAAACTGAACAACTTTTTCCTGTGCCAAAATGTCGTCTGAGGCTTTGTTATTCTTAACGAAATTCTTAACGAAAAACACTGGCTTTGAATTCTAACTTTGAATTCTTAACGAAAAACACTGGCCATTCAGAGCGCGCGTAGAGCCCGCGCTCAGGGACGGGCCACGGCGCGTCGTGCTAGGTAGCGACGTTCGACCGGCGCCCCGAACAGAACGCGCCGGTATAGCACGGAGCAAAAGTTAATGTCAAATTATTATTCATGAATGGAAATGAACTAAAATACAAACAAAATCAATTTGCCCTTATCAATTGAACGAAAAAGAATTAGAATAGACTGACTAACGAATGTATCAAGTACAACATACGTTAAATGTTAAATAATTCGCCAACAATTGAAATTAGACTTACCCGTTTCTCCAGAAATGAACCTGCTTCGACGAAAATGGGTCACTGCCCCTGGGCCATTGTACCGATCCTGACCATTGCAAGTAGGTATCCCGCAGTGCAGACACCTGATGTTACGGCCGGGTCAGCGAACTCACTTCACCGAAAAAAATTTACTACGCAGCCACTGTCACTGGGTCTCTACCGATCCTAACCGTTGGGGGTACTAATTCGGCGTGCACAACAGGTGATGTCGCAGCCAGGTAAGTGAACTCAGTTCGTTTAACAAAATTTACCTGTTTCACTGCGCGATCACTGTCACTTGTCACTTCAAGATTTCAATTTCTAAAAGGTCTATGTTTAATTAATTTGCGGCCCTGAAAGGGGCCGATTGATGATAAATGAGGAAGATATTGTTCCTACGTTTTAAAATAATTGTGGCCCCATTGGAGGGACCGAATGGTGGCCCTGAAAAGGGCCGATTTGCATTATAGTAGAAGCGGTTCTACGTGGCCACCGTTCGCTGTCAAGCACGCGCGAGCTGGCTTTGCAACGTTCATCTGCACTTTGCAGAATTTCCACGGCGCAGTCGGACGAAGTACTCGAAGAGGTCCGCCAGGATGCTACCGCCAGCACACGCGACATCAGCAGGAGAATGGGGTACGTTGCAATGTGACAGAAATCACAATTTTATAATCAAAATGTAATTTTCCTCTTACTAATACATCTCTGCATTTGGTTACAGTTTCAGCCACACGATGGTGCACCGCATTCTACAAGAAGATAAGATGCACCCGTACAAATACGTGCGGGTGCAGTCTTTAAAACCCCAGGACTTCGTCCAACGGATGGAGTATTCGAGGTGGCTATTGGGGGAAATCGGGCGGATACCGTCGTTCTGCACGTACGTTTTGTGGAAAGACGAAGCCCTCTTTACAAGGGAGGGGTGCTTCAATGCCCACAACTCGCGCGTGTGGGACAGTCAGAATCCCCATGCGATTCGGACACGAGCAGCACAAAACCGCTGGTCAATCAATTTATGGACGGGCATTTGCGGTGATTTTATCATCGGGTCGTACATTCTTCCTGATAGGCTGGACGGCCAGTCATATCTAGCATCTTTAGAACATACTCTTCCGAATCTCTTGGAAGAAATTCCATTAGAGATTTGGAAGAGCATGTTTTATCAACATGACGGGACACCCGCTCATTTCTCCGCAAATGTCCGTGCATATCTTAACGAAACCTTCCAGGACAGGTGGATTGGCCGCGGCGGTGCTGTTGCGTGGCCCCCACGCTCCCCGGATATGAATCCGTTGGACTTTTATTTCTGGGGGTACTTAAAGGTACGTTTCTTTTTACGTTTTACTCTATCTTACTTCCTTTAAAAATATTTATTTATACGTACATTCGCTTACCATTTTGTTGTTTTATTATTTATTTCAGAATGAGGTGTACCGTCAACCTCTTATATCCCTCGAAGAAGTGGTCTCCAGGGTACACGCTGCCGTGGCGGCTATTTCGACCGATACACTCCGCAAAGTCCAGATGAACGTTGCAAAGCGAGCTCGGGCGTGCTTGGCAGCGAACGGTGGCCACGTAGAACCGCTTCTACTGTAATGCAAATCGGCCCTTTTCAGGGCCACCATTCGGCCCCTCTTCTGGGGCCACATCAGCTGTCTTGCATTACGGGATACCTACTTACAATGGTCAGGATCGGTAGGATGACACAGTGACGTATTTTCGTCGAAGCAGGTTCATTTTTAGAGAAACGGGTAAGTCTAATTTTAGTTGTTGGCGAATTGTTTAAAATTTAACGTACGTTGTACTGGATAGACACGTTAGTTAGTCCGTTCTAATACTTTTTTGTTCAATTGATAACGGCAAATTAATTTCATTTATATTTTAGTTAATTTCCATTAATTAATCATGAATAATTCGATGTTAACTTTTGCTTCGTACTATACCGGCGCGTACTATTCGGGGCGCCGGTCGAACGTTGGTACCTAGCACGACGCGCGGTGGACCGTCCCTGAGCGCGGTCTCTACGCGCGCTCTGAATGGCCAGTGTTTTTCGTTAACAATTCAAAAACAAAGCCTCAGTCGACATTTTGGCAAAAGAAAAAGTTGTTCAGTTTCGCCTCAAGAATCCTCCATTTCCGGCTCCTACACCTTTTATGTTACACCCTGTGTATATTTATGGCACACTTCATATATACGAAAAATTAATTTGTGTACTTTATTTCAGGTGAAAACCGCATTCGTGGTCTTGTCCTCTTTGAACTACATGCTGCCCTTGCAGAATTTAGTAGACGTCACATGGAAAAAAACACTTCCTTGTTGTTACTGGTAAGGACATACCTACTAATTATTTTGTTATTTGTAAAGATACAAACAAAACGCTTGAAGAGACAATTATTGTATTTTAGGAGGAAACTTGACTATGGAAATGAAGATCATTTCAAAGTCATGATTTCTGAGATTTTACAAATAGTAACATTTTTTTATGGAATGAGTTATTTTTTCTATTCGTCACGAGAACTGTGTCATCGATGTCAGTTCAATCATGTATCATGAAATGACTTTGAGCTTAAAATATCGCGAGTAACTGCTTATGGTATTAGACAGGACAAGTCAATTAACATTATCACCTTGTATGTCTCCTTTCTTTTTGCACATATTAACAAAATTTATTAACGTAAATTGTTCAGTATAAAGAGATTCAGTAAAATGCTTGCACCTGCGAACAATTATTACTAGCATCTTCATACTGAACAACTGTCGTTAATATATAAAATGTATATCTACAAAACCAACGTAGTTATTTAAGGTAGTAATAATGGCTGAACTTTACCACTGAAATTACATATTTCCGATATACCATACAGTGAATTTTGTCTACCACCCTGCGTTTGTAGCAAAGCACGTTTCAGTCTCTCACGTGTTTCGAACGTTTTCAGAAGCCTTATCAGACCCAAAATTCTATCCTGTAAACAAACATTGATAATCAGTTACAAGAGGGTACAGCCCACCCACTTCAATGACTTAGAGACATATTTTCAAGGGCGACATTTGGAACAACTTTTCATTATACAGTAATGCACGCATATAAGTCGCACATTTTGAATCGAAGCACAACTTATAGTGAATTCCAAAAATATTCGGGCACTTTTCAAAACAGAATAACTTTTCTATAATGGGACCAAACGACTTAAGCTTTTGCAAAAATATAGAAGGGCTGATTTACTAGATTATATTGTTTTCCGTCGTTCTAAAAGAATCGGAATTTTGAAAGTTATAAAGCAAATAGTGAGTTATATTCTTAAACTTTTTTGTGTGAGCTTATAATGAAAATTCAAAAAAATGCTTGTTCTAGATCTAAGCAAGGTATGTGCACCTTAAAAATTTCATCCATCTCGGCAAACGATTCTCGAAGCTCCGAACGTTTAAAGATTGCTGAAGGAGGTCGAAAATCACAGAACTCGGTCGAAATCAGCAACTTGGCCTTATTCTGCGATTTTTAAACGTTTACAGCTCGAAGTCAACCGATTTGCATGAAATTTTCGGGGTGCACGCAGAGAATCCCAGAACTACCTCGAGAGCAAAAAAGGGTTGCTTGCTGATGTGATTCTGAACACCTTTATCCTTTACGAAAGTGTTGTTTCTTTCGGAACAACCAATTGCTCATACGTAGGGACGTAGGCTTGGCAAATTCAAATCTTGAAGTGAAAAAGGACAGTGATCATGCAATGCGGTAAATTTTGTGAAATGAAATTCTTTTACTTATCCAGCCAAATCATTTGTTGTGCACCACGTGTTACTTTTTCGAATTTTCAAGTCTTATAGATAAATGGGTGAGTCTAATTTAAATCTTTTGCCAAACTTTTTAACGTTATGTGGGTTGTAATTCATAGGTTTGTTAATCATTCGATTCATTCATTCTACATGACCGACTAATTGGGTTATTCCTTATTCATGAATAACGATTAATTCGGTATTATTCTGAATTTTTGTATTCCTTATTCGACATAACTTTTGTCCAACACTTCCTACTAGACCAGAGTGGCCCAACGTCTTCTGCCGAGAAAACTTTGGTTCCTAATGTTACCCCCACCATAGCACTCAACCACCACACACTTCCGCTACGTACCGCTTGCTCACGCCGTCACAGATCGACTCGAGCATGGGCGTCTGAATCCTATAGTGGGGGTACTGTCAATGTCCAGTAACTATGATATTGGCTGTCGTATGTATGGTGAGGAAATGCAAGAATATTGCTGTCGACAACACATTTTAAAATTACTTAAATTGATGTATGTCCTGATCAATATAATTGCCCGATTTCCTGTTGAAAAATCCAAAATTTAGAAGTAGCAAGTTTTTCAAATATCTCATTCTTATAAAAATGGATTGAACCGCGATTTTTGGGAGGAATTCATACAAATTTTTAAAGGTTTTCCGTGTTTGTGGAATGTAAAGCGCAAATCTTGCATGGAGAACAATGCAAAGATCTTTGCATTGGAGCGATTGGTGGAAAAGCGCAAAGAGGTATGTTAGAAAAGTTTAATAAAATTGAGCCTTTTAAAGCAAAAGTGTTGTAAGTCAATTTTTGCCTTTTTGAGTTAATACCATACCTCGAAAGCTCTATCTTTATACTGCTTCGTGCTAAAGTGCTGTATTCTGGTGCTTTATTTCATTAATCGAGAGACTAGTTCTTTGTTTCAATTGTTACATGCATACGGGCAATACAAATGATTAGAATCGATTTTTTCGGAAATGGAGCCTCAAATTAAAAAAATTTGTTCTATACTTTCGACTTACTTTTTCACGTAGGATCATACTCTGCCCGGTTGTACCACCAGTTACGTGACACCCTATATACTTTGATGATCGGGACAAAATGGTACTAATATCTTCGTACATGTATAACTTTATAGTGGTTTAAATACAAGGGATGTAACATGTTTTAAAATTACTGAGTTTTAGAGAACTTTTACTTTAACTCTCATTATTTAGAAATCAATTTCTTTGACTTACACCACTTGCTTAATCGGCTCATTTGGAGGTATTATTTTTAATTACTAATATCGGAACCCAACAGGTATATCCCACAGCGAATAAATATTTCGTAACGAAAAAAATAAGCAACCTCCGGCGCAGTTACCGCATGGAAGTGAAAAAAGTAAAAAATTCAGGGAGTACCGTATCATCCACACACTCTATCTACGTGCTAACCGTATGGCACTATAATTTATTAATATTTCATTTACATTAACATTTATCGAAGACGATCATTCGACCATGTCGTTTAAAGCCAATAGGGAATAGGTGAAGAGATATTATTTCAATATTTCATATGCACCCCCATTCATAGTGACTCCAGAAAATATTCAGACACTCTTCAAAACTTAATGACTTTTTTTGTAATTTTATCAAACGACTTGAGCTTTTGCAAAAGGATAGAAAGACTAGTTTATTAGATATCTTGTTTTCGACGTTCTGAACAAATACGAATTTTCGAAGTTACAAAATAAATAGCGAATATCATCTTTTCAAATTGTTTTATCTGAGCTTACAATCAATAAAACAAAATCTAAGCAAGATGCACCTTGAAAATTTTATACAAATCGGTTGACGTTCTTGGAGCTATAAATGTTTGAAGATCGAATATCAAAGGCCACAGCTAATAACAATTTTTGCTCCCGCAAATTGTAACAATTCAACATCTAACTAAAGTATTAGCAATTTGTTATACGCGTATAAATGGAAAAGGTGACTTACACAAAAGGCATGCTTCCTCTTTTAAACTGGACATTATTGAACGCCAACGGCAAGTGGAAGATTTAATGTGTTGGGTTAATGATTAATTGGGCAAAATTTAATTGAAGCAAAAAATAAGCATGTAATAACTTGTTACGTTCCAAGCGTGGTAAAAGAAGTAGAAATACGAATAGCTGATCATTTAGATACAATAGAACACGGATACGGGTTTAGGCGATTATTGTTATAACATAACAAAAAACTATGCGATTTCTGTCGTGTTTGGTGTCATTTTAATTGCAAAAATCTCAGAAGTTCATTAAAATTAATTGATAAAATTAATTTAATTTTTAAGTTAATAAATAAAATTAATTGATAAAGATTAAACAAAAACTAAAAGAACTGTATAACATACTCCTCTAAAAAGATAGTTATATCCTTCCGAAGAGCAAGAAGAACGCTGCAGGATCTTCCCTGCACTGAGCCACTGAATTTCCGAATATAAATTAATATCACAGTAACTCACATTTACTTCTTCCAAAAACAATTTAAATTGTCGCTGGGAAAGTGATTTGTTGCCCCCACAACTTATATTCACAATCTTAGTGACTGTCTTCATTGGTGAAGACAGCCATACCACTTTCCCACATTTTTCTTGGAGTATAATGCAGTATAGCATACTATATTGTACACCATTTTCCCTTAGGATTGCTCTCAATCTACATTTGTTTCCGATCATTGCTGATGCCCCATCCGTCACAATAGCCGAACACTTGTGGAAACTACCAATAAATTCGGTCACATACTTATTAACCGCGTTTAAAAATGTTAATACCCTTTGTTATGCCTCGAGAGGTAAGTCTCGGAATGGGAGTGGAATTTTTGGCTTGGTTGGGTTTGTGAGCAGTTAAAGGATGAGAACCCACCAGGCGATCTTCAATAACACTTAGTTTATTGTAGCTTTCTTGAACTTCACAGACATAACATATTAAACGATGTGTATTTTGCAATACTTGGTTTTCGAGAGAGTCCCTTTTGCACGAGACTTATCAGTTTTATTATCAGCTTCGGGTGTGGTTGAAAAAGTAGAAGAAGTCACGTGGTATCATGTATGATCGCTTGATAACATCTTCATCGTGAGACAAAGTGGACTCATCACGTTTTGCAAAATGTGCACCGTATGGGTTCTGCGTAATCTATATCTTGGTTCAAGAGAATTCTATGCTGCTTCAAGACTCTCAACTATTCTACGTTATGGGGCACAACACCTTGCAAGGCCCGTGCAAGGAAGCTAAATTTAAAGTTCCTTGTGAGAAAGCATTTTAAACAATTCGAAAAATATTAGCAATTGACAAACATCCAATACGTCTGCACTTTCGTCCGAACATAAAGGATAAAAACGACAATCTTGTAATAATATTTTTAAATTACCTTCAATTTGTAAACCGATTGATTTCACCCGAGAAGCGACTCTTTGGTGCAAATTCTATCTCGAATGGGCGACACTTTTGAAGCTGTTTACCGTTGTTTAGTTATTAAATGCACGTGCCATTTCAATGGCACAACGCTTAGTTCTACCGCCATCTCTCAAGCATTTTTTAGACCGCGTAATTTCTAAAGAAACAGCAAACGAAGCTGTAAGACTTTGTTGTTGAAAACTAATTGTATCATCAATGACCGGTGACTCTATTATACAGTGTGTAACAAAAAAGGTGTAGGAGCCAGAAACCTGAAATCCCTAAGGTGATACTGAACAACTATTTCCTTTGGCAAAATGTGATTTGGGGCTCCATTTTTGAATAATTAACAAAAAACATTGACCAATTAAAGAGCGCGTAGAGCCCGCGCTCAGGGCCGGTCCACGGCGCGTCGTGCTAGGTAGCAACGTTCGACAGACGCCCCGAACAATACGCGCCGGTATAGCACGGAGCAAAAGTTAATATCGAAATATTCATTATTCATGAATGAAAATTAACTAAAATACAAATGAAATCAATTAGCCATTATCAATTGAACAAAAAAGAATTAGAAAGGACTAACTAACGTGTCTATCAAGTACAACGTACGCTAAATTTTCAACTATTCGCCGACAATTAAAATTAGACTTACCCGTTTCTTCAAAAATGAACCTGCTTCGACTCAAATAGGTCACTGTGTCATCCTACCGATCCTGACCATTGCAAGTAGGTATCCCGTAGTGCAAGACTGCTGATATTACGGCCGGGTCAGCGAACTCACTTTATTTGACAAAACCTACTACCTGCATGGTAACTATCACTGGGTTATTCTACCGATCCTGGCCACTCGAAGAACAAACACATGATGCACAAGAGCCGATGTCTCGGTTGGAACAGTGAAAGAACTTCGTTTCACAAAATTTCCATCATTGCACGATCACTGTCACTTTAATCTTCAAGATTTGAATTTACGAAATAAGTTGTTCCCACGTATGAATAATTGGTTGCCCCGAAAGGGGCCGATTGTTTTTAACATTGAAGGGGGCTCGATATGGCCGCTGCTACTACCGAACACACTTTTTTACGTTCGGTAATTTCGTTGTCTTGTTCCCGAGCGGGTAGTAACTCACGAGCTTTGCGTCTTAGAAGTTAACTCTTATTTTATTCAAAGTAAAAACAGCAATTATAGTATCGGAGAGATCTTTAGTGCTGGGCGTTCAGACTGATTCTGTCTTGAGAAATTGTGACGCAGTTTGCAACGGTGGACAAGGGCTAGTTCGAAGAATGTTATACGGGAGAGTTACGGGTCTCCACGGGAGGAGCGGTTTATGGTGAAAAGGCCCTTGAGGCCCACGTGCTAGCCAGCAGAGTTTTTCGGTTCCCAGGAAACTCGGCCGTGGTGAACTTAGTGAAGACATGAAAGGATGTAGTAAAAGACATCTAACAGTGTCTTGAATTTTCCGCAGCGCTTCCCCGGTGACTAGAAAGTGTCTTCATTAAATTCGCCACGGCCGTTGTTCCTGGGAACCGAAAAACTCTGCTGGCCAGCACGTGGGCCTTAAGGGCCTTTCCACCATAAACCGCTCCTCCCGTGGCGAGCCGTAACTCTCCCTTATAACATTTTCCCAACCAGCCCTTGTCCACCGTTGCAAAGCGCGTCACAATTTCTCAAGACAGAATCAGTCCGAACGCCCAGCAGTAAAGACCTCTTCGGCACTGTAATTGCTGTTTTTACTTTGAATAAAATAAGAGTTAACTTCTAAGACGTGAGTTAATTCAAAGCTCGTGAGTTACTATCCGCTCGGGAATAAAACAACGAAATTGCCAAACGTGGAAAAGTGTATTTGGTAGTAGCAGCGGACATATCGAGCCCCTTCAAAATTAAAAACAATCGGCCCCTTTCGGGGCAACCAATTATTCATACGTGACAGTGATCGTGCAATGATGGAAATTTTGTGAAACGAAGTTCTTTCACTGTTTCAAGCTAGACATCGGCTGTTGTGCACCATGTGTTTGTTCTTCGAGTGGCCAAGATCGGTAGAATAACCCAGTGATAGTTGCCGTGCAGGTAGTAAGTTTTGTCAAATAAAGTGAATTCGCTGACCTGGCCCTAACAACAGCTGTCTTGCACTACGGGATACCTGCTTGCAATGGTCAGAATCGGTAGAATGACACAGTGACCTATTTTCGTCGAAGCAGGTTCATTTTTGGAGAAACAAATAAGTCTAATTTTAATTGTTGGCGAATTGTTTAAAATTTAACGTACGCTGTACTTGATAGACACGTTAGTTAGTCCGTTCTAATTCTTTTTTGTTCAAGTGATAACGACAAATTAATTTCATTTATATTTTAGTTAATTTCCATTCAAGAATAATAAATAATTCGATGTTAACTTTTGCTCCGTGCTATACCGGCGCGTACTGTTCGGGGTGCCGGTCGAACGTCGCTACCTAGTACGACGCGCCATGGACCGTCCCTGAGCGTGGGCTCTACGCGCGCTCTGATTGCTCAGTGTTTTTCGTTAACAATTCAAAAACAAAGCTTCAGACGACATTTTGGTAAAGGAAAAAGTTGTTCAGTTTCACCTCAGGAATCTCCCATTTCTGGCTCCTACACCTTACCACACTTCACGTTACACCCTGTATAAGAGTGATCGACATATGACAGGGGCAAGAAGAGTAGGTGTATATGGGTACAATGCATGTGTAAATTGTATTAAAATCATATTGTTTTCAGCATCGCATGCGTTTAGGTTTACAGGAACACATTTAATTATCTCGCTAGGAAAATTCTATTTTACTGGCATGCTTCCCTTACGCAAGCTAATTTATACTTTCCCCATTTCCAACTGCCTTCTATCATCTGTATAATTTGGTCAATAGAAATCTCGCTTCGATCGGCTCCCGCTGTGTTGCATTTCAATCCTCGGAGAATTACCTGGAGTGCTGTGATTCTCGTTTATTTGTAGGTCATCGACCACCCATCCAATGTATTAGTGCCGCATCATACACATGTGTGCACGTATAGGACGAATGTCGATCGAATGGCCAATTGACATGAAGTTCGATGGAATTGCAAGAGGGGAGGGCGAAGGAAGGAAAACTTCAAACCCAAAATTTTAAGTCCGGATATTTATTAGTTTCCGAAACAAGAAATAATTAAAAACTTGTAATACAATCCATTGAATTCTGCCTATCCCCCTTCATATCAAACAATTTTTGTAACTTCAATTTTCCATTAAACAAGTATAAGGAGGGCGGGAGAGAGGGCAAAACCATCGGTCCCTTTATTTCTGACTCAAGGTCAAAAGTGTAGAATCGCGTATGTATGTATGTTCATCATACCATCCAATACATTTTATTATTGCTCTACATTTACTTGCGAAAATACCACGTTCTAAAGTTAACTGTGGCATATTTCACCGAGCCATCTTATGAACTAATTTCTTTTTTCAAACACACATATAATATTTTCCACATATCTTCATTTAACATGTACAAACATTTCCGTCGGGTTTGTAATTTTATTCTGGTATCATAAAAAGTAGCGGATCGTATCCGGAGCTGATTGCGCAAGAATTCTTCCACTGCATTCTTATGCGAAAATCGTTGCAGTCCTATCGCTTCCGTGAAGAGACTAAGTAAGCACTTGTCACATGGTGACAAATTAGGATTGTAATGGAGATGTTCAAGAGCAATTACATACACTTAACATAGTACAATTGGCTTGGCCACTGTGGGCTCTATGAGGTTTAGCATTGTCACCAACTACTAACATACTACGTAGAAACTATCACGCAGTGAATTTTCAAAAATTTAGCACATTTCGAGTAATAGCTACAGTGACATGCATTATCCCCGTTTTTTCATAAATTTCGTCTACTGTTTCACGTCGACCACTTTGAATAAGAATACGCACTTCACGAACTTCTTGTGACGATTCGCTGGTTTTCACTTAGCAAAGGCGAGTAAAATTTTCTACAACTTTACGGCAACCAAAAAAGGTTCTACGCCACATAAACAATCGCGACTACAATAACGTCTCACTTTTCAATCGCACATGTAATCTACGCAAAATTTTACTTGGCCTAATATTCTTGTTCGTTAGAAACTTAACAAGGTTACTGGTTTCTTACTTATTGTGCTAGCTACAAACGAAGGATTGTCATGTGGCAAGATTGTAACGGTGGGACCGTTGGTTGGAGGCGGGTGCCGGCTCAGTCGGCTCGCCGAGTTCGTTAGGACTGAATGAGGTTATATGTAGTAACGAGTCAGTGGGTATCTGTTTAAAGACTAATTTTATTAAGACTACCTTATTGTAATTACACCACTTACTACTAGACTTATTTCTACGCGATCCGCGAAGCGGTATCTTCGCGACGGTTTCGGCAGCTCACAAAGCGGTATCTTCGCAGCGGACGGCTTATGGACTAACTACGCGGTTATTTACATCGGCGGCGCGACAATGGTATCAGTTTCGCGGCGGTACTACGTAGCGGTATCTTCGCAGCGGACGGCTTACTGGCTAGTTGTTACAACTACGCGGCTATTTACATCGGCGGTGTGGCGCGACAATGGTATCGGTTCGCGGTCCGATATGTCGCTCGGGCGACTTGCATCCGGCGTCAAGGGGAGAGTCCCGCCCTGTAGCGTCGGCGACCCGGCTACAGGGGAGTCGGAAGGCCTTTGCCCCGATAGTGTATTCCATTACTTAGGGTACGGCAACCCGTCCTAAGCGTGGCACCGAGGACTGTGTCCCTTAGACCGATCGGCAACCCGTAGTCTAAGCAGTCGTAAGGAGAGGGCGGCGGAAAAAGGTACCAAAAAGTGTTGATCCAGATGGATCGGATACAGGCGTTCCTTTCTACTATGCCTCAGCGTACTTCGATAGAAGCGTGTGCGTCTTCGGCAGTTCGATCGGAGGCCATTACTAGCTGCCGATTCCGCTAATTTATGTATCGCGGGGCAGCATAACAATAGCAGGAATCGCGATCTCGGTCGTAGCCCCCCTATCGGTCGCGGTCGGTACTCGCGCCTAAACCTCGCATTGCGATCTACCCGTTACAAGATGAATCATGCAAAGCTAGTCCAGATATGTTTACTAACTCCTTTACACAGCTATAACAATGAACGGTTGCGTATTCGGCAGCTACAAAAAGTTCTCATTTAATTTGTCTGATCTACGTACTTGTGAAAATATTTCAACTTCCAAGCTTAAATGAATTACTTTATTCTGACTTCATTCTTTTCGTCGTTCCAGCGTAATCAATTGCGAACGTAGTGCATATTTATTAATTATATATTCTGCTATTGCATTAGCCCACGTTTCTGCACTTGCAGAATCCTCAATGTGTGGTATGGTCGAAGAAACAGATATACCCCCGGTTGTTTCTGCTTTAGAAGTGGTTGGGTTATTTTCTCGATCCAATCTTCTTCTTTTACAGTTGAAATCCTCCGGTCTCGTGGCCACAGGAATTAAACGTTTTCTCGATATATTTCGCGACTCAGGTTCGATTACAACATTCTCCGAGTCTTTCCGTTCGTTTAAAAAGTCCTTTATGGAGAGTTTACTTGTTCTACTTTCATTATATTCATCTAATCCTTTAGCGATTTTGATTTTGACTGGTTTAGTTTGGGTTAATGTAATGTTTCGTACTTTCTGTCGCAACTTCTCCTTAAATTGATCAATCAATTTAAGACCACCCTCAATGACGTCCGTTTCATTCTTCGAGGATTGCGATTTTTCAGATTCCTCTTTGATATCCTCGTTAACATCGCAGCTGGAAATTCAAAGATATAATAAGGTTATTCCGCAATTTTAGTACTATAGATCGATAATACTTACATATCGTACTTTACTCCCTCCTCAGTTTCTGCATACGCGATGTACCTAGTTGTTCTGACCCCCAATATACCCTCGTCCACACAGACATCGCACTTTATTTTGCAAGGTGATACCCTGTATCCAAAATACTTACAAATCATTGCATGACGGCATCTAAAAGCAAATTAAATATAATTAATATTTTATAAGTTACGAATAATACATGATCACATTAATTTGAATTCCTTACTTTTTCGAAAGACAATAGGATACAATCTTATCGTAATCACTCAATCGTTTGTTTATATGTTCTACGCTGTTTATTACTTTATTATTCTGAATCAGCGACTTCACGGAGATGTATTCTTTTGTACTGAAGTATATTCGACAAAATGCACGACCACTGGCCGTACATAATCGAGCACAATCCCTATAGTATCGTGCAAAATTTTCCGGTACTGTCCAATAAACTATGCACCTGATTAATCAAATATTTTATAGGTTATTCAAAATAGTACTTCTAGTAGCCGTCTACTGAGTCATACAACAACAAAACGATCACTTTTTTTACCTCGTCATCAGGGATTTTGTTGTAAATGATAGATAATGTGGCCCATATGGGATTAGTAAGTAAGTACAAGTACCCGACTGCGGTGTTGCTCAAGTTTAAGAAGTTGCTTTCTTTGTCTTACACAAGATCCTACTTACCTACTAAGTCCATATACAGGATGTAACGTCAAAGGTGTAGGAGCCGGAAATGGGAGATTCCTGAGACGAAACTGAACAACTTGTTCCTTTGCCAAAATGTCGCCTGAGACTTCGTTTTTGAATTGTTAACAAAAAACACTGGCAACTCAGAGCGCGCGTAGAGCCCGCGCTCAGGAACGGTCCACGGCGCGTCGTGCTAGGTAGCGACATTCGACCAGCGCCCCGAACAGTACGCGTCAAAAGTTAACATTAAATTATTCATTATTCTCGAATGGAAATTAATTAAAATATAAATGAAATTAATTTGCCGTTATCAATTGAACAAAAAAGTATTAGAACGGACTAACTAACGTGTCTATCACGTACAGCGTACGTTAAATTATAAACAATTCGCCAACAATTAGAATTAGACTTACCCGTTTCTACAAAAAGGAACCTGCTTCGACGAAAATAGGTCACTGTGTCATCCTACCGATTCTGACCATTGCAAGTAGGTATCCCGTAGTGCAAGACAGCTGATGTTACGGCCAGGTCAGCGAACTCACTTTATTTGAGAAAACCTACTACCTGCACGGCAACTATCACTGGGTTATTTTACAGATCCTGGCCACTCGAAGAACAAACACATGGTGCACAACAGCTGATGTCTCGGTTGGAACAGTGAAAGAACTTCGTTTCACAAAATTTCCATCATTGCACGATCACTGTCACTTTACCCTTCAAGATTTGAATTTACGAAATAAGTTGTTCCCACGTATGAATAATTGGTTACCCCCAAAAGGGCCGATTGTTTTTAACTTTGAAGGGGCTCGATATGGCCGCTGCTACTACCAAATACACTTTTCCACGTTCGACAATTTCGTTGTCTTGTTCCCGAGCGGGTAGTAACTCACATAACTTAACTTTTGCTCCGTGCTATACCGGCGCATACTGTTCGGGGCGCCGGTCAAACGTCGTTACCTAGCACGACGCGCCGTGGACCGTCCCTGAGCGCGGGCTCTACGCGCGCTCTGAGTGGCCAGTGTTTTTCGTTAACAATTCAAAAACGAAGCTTCAGACAACATTTTGGCAAAGGAAAAGATGTTCAGTTTCGCCTCAGGAATCTCCCATTTCCGGCTCTTACACCTTTTATGTTACACCCTGTATATCACATTATATTCCATTTGGGAGAAGGATCCCTTATGTCAAGGTCAAAAAATGATCGTTTTGGAGTGGAGTTGCCGTATTGTGATATGAGCTGACCTTGCAGCTTGCGCTTGAATGAATCCATAATCAAATGTTGTAATAATAGCACGGAGTCCACCAGACGCCCATTTATTTTCAATGCCACATCTTACACTTTGACGCAGTTCTAAGATAAATAGCGGAAATGTATTTTCAAACCCAATAATTTAAAGATTTAAATAACATAACCTACTATGATGATACGCCGCTGTAGGTATTTTGAAGGCGTTCAACCTTTTTTCTAACATTTCTGCTATATCTACATCACTGCAGTAAATGATAGCGCGCCTGTTATGCATCTGAGTACAGATACTTCTTATAAATATGTATATTTCATTGTATACTATATCGCTACTTATACAGGGTTTCCCAGAATTCATGTAAGAGCCGGGAAGGGGTTATTCCTGAGGTGATTCTAAGCAACTTTTTCCTTTGCCAAAACTTTATTTAAGGCTTCGTTTTTGAATTGTTAACGACAAACAGTGACCAATGCAAGAGTGCGTGGAGCCCACGCTGAACCGCGAAACTGTTCAACGCCGCAGTCGAGCGTATCACGATCTGCTCTCAACTGAGCGCGTGATCGGATTGATCAGTGTTTTTCGTTAACAATTAAAAAACGAAGTCTTAAACAAAGTTTTGTCAAAGGAAAAAGTTGCTTAGAATCACCTCAGGAATAACCCCTTCCCGGTTTATGCAGGAGTTATGAGACCCTGTATAGACAAAAAACAATTTTACCGTCGGAACAGTGGAAGTTAAAAGACTAAGAGCTTGTGTCATAAAATTTGTAAGATGATCGAGCGGTTCGGGCAGCATATCCAGGAACCATATATCATGGTAAACGTTGAGTTGCTGGACAGGTACCGTAAACATTTTTGGCGAGTTTAGGCCCACTATCTCGCATATATCTTGTATCACCTATCAAAGCATTCAAGTTTAAAATATCATACGTTCGATAATACAGTAATGTCTCCTACATTATCTCTCCGTTTGGTATCGAAACTGAATAGTTTGAGTAAAGCAAACGTTATTCGTCGAATCTCGCAGCATGGCTTTGTATCCTAATACCCCGTTGAACGAACAGAAAAGTTGAACAACGTTGGAAAGTTGACTTCCGATGCCAATTAGTTTTGGCATTGGTTGCCATCTATGAATTGATCGTCAGATGTCATCCATGCAACTGTTACTCGATTTTGTGAGGGTGTTGTCAATAGGTAATAAAAGAAATGGATGAAACGAGGATCGGCGCAGCCGTATCGGATAACAGTCCAAACACGCAACAGTATAATAACAGGAAACTATAATTCCATCTTATTATTTTTAATTTTTGTTGCATGGAAACTTGTTTAGCATATTGGTTAGACTCTGCCGATTAAAATGAAATCATTACACAATATTTATCGAGTGACGCTTAATTTGATTATCGCTTTCAATCAGGTACAAACACAAATAGTACTAGAAAAGTACGTGAAGCATGTATCTGCACACATTGTCGTGTTCATCGAATGCAAATTGTGCATCCACATTAACCCTTAAATGTGCAACCTGTGTCTGGGCAACGCGGAGCCACGGGATACGTTTCTACAGATAACGTGAAGACATGACCGACGTTTTACTGTCAATGGGGAGTCACAGGATATACATTCATGAAGGTGTTCTTAATTGGTTTAGCATAATTTATGCCAACAAGTAATAAACAAAGGAGTGAGCTGTATTTTGAGCAATATCAAATTTAGGGAAATGTAGGGTGAACTTGTCAAAAAGCTACTTCCTCTCCAATTTTGATGATTCTTGAATATGTTGTAAAACTCAACACCCTTAACAACTGTTCCCTGTACATGTAACTGGCGGTCGGCCTTCATTTTCAAGATATTCGCGAAAAACTGCTGATACTAATACATTGAGTTTTGCCTATACATGCAAGCCTGTGGCAGTGTATGTGTCAGCATGGTGCGACCATTTATGTACTGTTTTTATAAACACATCGCAACTGCCGAAAATCGATCTATACATATAATGGATGAACTAACTTTTATCTATAATTGTGCATCGGTAACGACGTGCACGTACCCACTCGGATTCATTCTAAGTGATCTTATTGCACATTTGCATGCATAACTGGGGGACCTCGACCTCCAGACCCCCAAAAAATATAAGCTAAACCTAACTTAAGTTTTGCTTTTCCTTAAAAGTAAAAAGTTAAATCAGATGTACAATTATAGGAAAAAGTCAGTTCATGCGTTATACACATTATTGTATAATAAACTGTCAAGCCATATGTATATTCGTTAGACTCTTGACTGACTCCTATGAAGATAATATAGACACAGAAATAACGTATGCATAAGCATAAGAATAATGACATGAACAATTTGAAGGTAGCACCAATAAGGACAATGTGGGATACATTACTGTACTTGTGGGCTTCGATTTTTCTGTCGATTACCTTATTTGTGACAGTTGTAGTCACAGCAATTTTAGGGACACGTCTATCAACCACATCAAATATTTTAGACCTCTTATAACTTTGTACATAATTGTAGCCCCATTCACTTAAGCAATGTGCCTCGTTATATACTACATATAATAGCAGTCCACGCTTAGTTAACAAAACTACAAGATCCTATTGATAAATTTTTTAATTTATTAGTATCTATTTCACCATACAAATTAAATTAAGATTACTAAAATATTCTTTTTTTACCTTGAAATGGCTCATTGCACATACTTCAGGGGTTACGTATAACAACACAGTTGTTGGAGAATTTGACATTAGATCCTTTAGAATTTTATTTCTTGCACTAATTGTCATATCTTTATGAAGCAACTGTGCGTTAGCTGCTTTGCTATTTAAAAACGATACCTCCTGCTAAAAATGTATGACGCTTTGATAAATCATCACATTAATTAATTGAAGTGAATCGTTTTATCGTGGTTGGAAGATTTTGAAAAAAGCTTACCTTTGCAGAAGATAATTTTGGAGAGAAAACTATCACAACCTTACCTTTATGTAAAAGGACTGGCAATTGGTAACAAAGAGATTTTCCATAGCCAGGGGGTAATGATATACACACATTTTTAGCCCCTGCAAATTTTTATCACACACGATAATGTCCAGGTTTTTAATTATTATGCAAAGTAATTTGATGTACAAAAGCAGTGGAAGAAGAATTTTATGCATAAAAGGATATTTCAAATGCGTATTACTTCCGTAAATGGCAATAGTAGCATCTCTCTGAACATTATTTTTGAAATCTTCATAACCAAACACCCTTCTTAGAACAGCCAGAAGATTCTTCATAGAAGTACTCATTTTTTGCAACCTTCATTTGACAAAGACCAATTATTAAACGTGGACTTTACTTGAACACAATCTTGAATTAATTTTATATAATATTTTTTATAATACAACCACGGATCACTATGGATGGACAACTCTTGCTTAAAGTCTGGACCGCCCACAGCGCCAAAGGTGACTGGAATCATTACTAAATGTTACGGAGGAAGCCGGGATTCATTTGAAAGTATACAGGGTGTAACGTAAAAGGTGTAGGAGCCGGAAATGGGGGATTCCTGAGGCGAAACTGAACAACTTTTTCCTTTGCCAAAATGTCGGCTGAGGCTTTGTTTTTGAATTGTTAACGAAAAACACTGGCCATTCAGAGCGCGCGTAGAGCCCGCGCTCAGGGACGGTCCACGGCGCGTCGTGCTAGGTAGCGACGTTCGACCGGCGCCCCGAATAGTACGCGCCGGTATAGCACGAAGCAAAAGTTAACATCGAATTATTCATTATTAATTAAAATATAAATGAAATTAATTTGCCGTTATCAATTGAAGAAAAAGTATTAGAACGGACTAACTAACGTGCCTATCCAGTACAACGTACGTTAAATTTTAAACAATTCGCCAACAACTAAAATTAGACTTACCCGTTTCTCCAAAAATGAACCTGCTTCGACGAAAATAGGTCACTGTGTCATCCTACCGATCCTGACCATTGCAAGTAGGTATCCCGTAGTGCAAGACAGCTGATGTTACGGCCAGGTCAGCGAACTCACTTTATTTGACAAAACCTACTACCTGCACGGCAACTATCACTGGGTTATTCTACCGATCCTGGCCACTCGAAGAACAAACACATGGTGCACAAGAGCCGATGTCTCGGTTGGAACAGTGAAAGAACTTCGTTACACAAAATCTCCATCATTGCACGATCACTGTCACTTTGCTCTTCAAGATTTGAATTTACGGAATAAGTTGTTCCCACGTATGAATAATTGGTTGCCCCGAAAGGGGCCGATTATTTATAACTTTGAAAGGGCTCGATATGACCGATGCTACTGCTAAATACACTTTTCCATGTTCGGAAATTTTGTTGTCTTGTTCCCGGGCGGGTAGTAACTCACGAGCTTTGCGTCTTAGAAGTTAACTCCTATTTTATTCAAAGTAAAAACAGTAATTACAGTTTCGGAGAGATCTTTACTGCTGGGCGTTCGGACTAATTCTGTCTTGAGAAATTGAGACGCGCTTTGCAACGGTGTACAAGGGGCTGTTCGAAGAATGTTATAAGGGAGAGTTACGGGTCGTCGCGGGGAGCGCGCTTTATGGTGAAAAGGCCCTTGAGGCCCACGTGCTGGCCAGCAGAGTTTTTCGGTTCCCAGGAACCACGGCCGTGGCGAATTTAATGAAGACACTTTCTAGTCGCTGGGAAAGCGCTGCGGACAGTTCAAGACACTGTTAGATGTCTTTTACTACATCCTTTGTAATGCTATACCTTTTCCGGCGACTGGAAAATGTCTTCGCTAAGTTCATCACGGCCGAGTTTCCTGGGAACCGAAAAACTCTGCTGGCCAGCACGTGGGCCTCAAGGGCCTTTTCACCATAAAGCGCGCTCCCCGCGACGACCCGTAACTCTCCCTTATAACATTCTTCGAACAGCCCCTTGTCCACCGTTGCAAAGCGCGTCACAATTTCTCAAGACAGAATTAGTCCGAATGCCCAGCAGTAAAGATCTCTCCGGTACTGCAATTGCTGTTTTTACTTTGAATAAAATAAGAGTTAACTTCTAAAACGCAAAGCTTGTCAATTACTACTTGCTCGGGAACAAGACAACGAAATTGCCGAACGTGGAAAAGTGTATTCGGTAGTAGCAGCGGCTGTATCCAGCCCCTTTATAGTTAAAAACAATCGGCCCCTTTCGGGGCAACCAATTATTCATACGTGGGAACAACTTATTTCGTAAATTCAAATCTTGAAGAGCAAAGTGACAGTGATCGTGCAATGATGGAGATTTTGTGTAACGAAGTTCTTTCACTGTTCCAACCGAGACATCGGCTCTTGTGCACCATGTGTTTGTTCTTCGAGTGGCCAGGATCGGTAGAATAACCCAGTGATAGTTGCCGTGCAGGTAGTAGGCTTTGTCAAATAAAGTGAGTTCGCTGACCTGGCCGTAACATCAGCTGTCTTGCACTACGGGATACCTACTTGCAATGGTCAGGATCGGTAGGATGACACAGTGACCTATTTTCGTCGAAGCAGGTTCATTTTTGGAGAAACGGGTAAGTCTAATTTTAGTTGTTGGCGAATTGTTTAAAATTTAACGTACGTTGTACTGGATAGGCACGTTAGTTAGTCCGTTCTAATACTTTTTTCTTCAATTGATAACGGCAAATTAATTTCATTTATATTTTAATTAATAATGAATAATTCGATGTTAACTTTTGCTTCGTGCTATACCGGCGCGTACTATTCGGGGCGCCGGTCGAACGTCGCTACCTAGCACGACGCGCCGTGGACCGTCCCTGAGCGCGGGCTCTACGCGCGCTCTGAATGGCCAGTGTTTTTCGTTAACAATTCAAAAACAAAGCCTCAGCCGACATTTTGGCAAAGGAAAAAGTTGTTCAGTTTCGCCTCAGGAATCCCCCATTTCCGGCTCTTACACCTTTTACGTTACACCCTGTATATTGACCTATACTACTGTTGCGTCTTTCCTTAGTTTCAAACAGGGCCTTCCAAAAACGTGAGTTCGAGCCCGTGAAGCGCTGAACCGCTCTGCTCGTTGATTCACGTTTTAAGTAATTAAATCTTCTTTTAAAACAATTATTGAAATTAATAAATTACTAAAGTTATTATCAATATTGAAACAACATAGTTAGAGAACGAGAAATCAAACAAACTTTAATTACTGATTCCATAATACAAGTATACTCTTTGAATGCTTCCAGATTACTGATTACAATTTTTTAAAAGCTTATACAAAGAACATCAGTATAACAAAACTTATTCTGTTTAACAACTAATAGCAACCCCAATCCAACTAATGTATACAACGGAAAAGCCACTTAATTGGCTCCCCAATGCATTTTCACTTATTATAAATGAGCGCTTCATACCCCAGCAATGCATTACATTAAGCTTTGCAATCAACAATCCTTGACCATTTACAATCAAATCATTTGTTTCTATTCGATGAACAAATTTATAAATTCAAATTCGATGTATTTGGCGCCTTCGCTACAAAGAACCATATTCAAATCATACTCGAATTTACAAAATATAAAACTATGCTTTCTTTTGTTACCCGAAATTGGAGAGCTGGTGTGACGTCTTGCGTCACCTTTCTATACGTCACCCCCATTAACATCGATATTGGAAGATTAGGAGGCATCTGTAAGTACGCAGGCGCGCGAGGTCATTTCACTAGGTACTCGAACACGTGGCGCGATAATTCAAACACTTAGGCGAGCTTTAGGATCATAATAGTTCAAATAACAAAAACGCAATAGAAATCAATGGAATATCTTAACGCTCTAAACCCAGATATACAAACTGAAATCTACACAAAGGGTCCCATAAAATAAGGGTCTCCTATTTGGCTTTAGAGACAAAATCCACACCCCGAAGATATTCACACAAAGAACACGGGGGGTTGTCAGATAAACTGTAAAGTGTCAATTGATTCAAGAGGTCCAGGGTGCTCTCCACTTTCTCCTTTCACCCCTACTACCCTGACTTTTGGGGAGAAAACTACTATACAGAGTGTAACGCAAACCTCTGCAAATATTTTAAGGGGTGATTCTACAGGCCAAAATAAAGCGAAAATCAAGAATGAAAATTCTGCATTTGGGGCTTTGTTAATAAGACATCGATGCTTTAAAAAAACGCGGTGAAAACGCCTGCCGGTAGGCAATTTGACGGGCAGCGGCTCGAGTCCGGCAGCTGCGTTCAGTGGTAATCATTCGCTACATGGAAGAGAAACCATGACCTACCGCACCGCGTAATCTCACACCCAAAAGGCACACGTTTTACGATGTACAGCATTCAACCTGCTTACTTGTAAAAATCCACATGGGCATATCAAAACCCACCCAATGGGATTATCAAGTAAAGAGGGTGATGGCCTTCAGTCAACAATTTTCTTCTCAAAAACCAAATACACATGAACCACGATTGTCGCGGCCGCGAATGTTTATGCGTACACGCGACTGTCCCATCAGCGAGTGTCCACGAATTGCACTAAACTTATTATTCCAGGAGATGTTCCTCGCGTCCACCATCCGCTTGAAGACAGTGGTTCAATTCTTTCACGTAAGTCGTGTCACAATTTCCGAAAGTCTGTTATTATTGTCAGAGGACATCATCATGTTAGCGTATTTCACAAATGTACACGAACCTTTGGACATTTGGTACCATTATCACGTTTAGTTCTATTGTTATTACTTTCGATTTCTAATTTAGTGTAATTCTTAGAACTTGATTGTTTAAATTGCTAGATACGCAATCTGAATTTTAAAGCTTCTTTTTGTTACAATCGGTTACGTGAGGTGATAGTGGTGCCAAGTGTCGAAAGGGTCGTGTACATTTGCGGAATAAGACCACATGATGATGTTCTCTGACAATAATAACAGATTTTCGAAAACTGTGACACGACTTGCGTCAAAGATTGAATCACTGCATTCAAGCGAGTGGTGGACACGGGGAACATCTCCTGGAATAATAAGTTTAGTGCAAACCGTGGAATCGAGGTCCTCGTGTGCTGCAAATTTCTGTATTGATGGATGTATTGTGAACAATTGCGGACGGGATAATCGCATATTTGGTTTTTTAGAACAAAATTGAGGATTGAAGGCTGCCGTCACCCTCTTTACTTGATAATTCCATTGGGCGGGTTTCGATATGCCCATATGGATTTTTACAAGAAAGCAGATTGAATGCTATACGTCGTAACGCATGTGCCTTCCGAGTGTCAGATTTCACGGTGCGGTAGGTCATGTTTTATGCGGCGTCGTAGCGAATGACTACCACTGAACGCAGCTGTTGGACTGGAGCCGTACGCGTCAAATTACCTATCGGCAGGCGGTCGAAGGCTGTTTTTTTACACATCTCGTAAACAAAGCCTCAAATGGAAAATTGTCACTCTTGATTTTCGCTCTACTTTGGCCTGTAGAATCACCCCTTAAAATATTTGCGTACTGTTGCATTACACCGTGTATATAAACAATGACTTAATTCAAATTAAAACAGTTTTTAATATTTATTCTGCACATTTTGTATATAACGCGTGAAATTCAAAACGTATGAGTGAAAGAAGAAATGAAATCCAAAACTTTTTTCCAAAATAATTTTCAATCAAATCCGCCGCACCCAGCATGGATCTGCGTGGATTAGCCAACAGTTCGAGTAAATTGGAAAATGCGTGTGGCTCCAGGTGCGAAACTTTAACTTTGACCAATTAGATCCGCATTTCTTCCACATACCATCTCCTGAACCATGTAGAAGACACCTGGGAGCCCGACTGTTTTGAGTAGTTCGACTGTTTCGAGTCTCTTGAGATAGGTCAAAAGAAGTAGGGTTGTGACCGTGTCGTTCATCTACACCAGGTGTAGTTCTTCAGAACTGACACCGTTCGCAGCCGCCGACTCTAACGGGTGCTTGATACAATATTGTGAGTAAAAAAGCAGAGGGCTCCCCGAAAGCAAATTTACTTGACTTTGATATTTCCTCCACTTCTACGCTTGCAGGAAAGACATTTATACCATATAATGTCCCCCTGCAGAAAATATATCTTGTATGACATATTTTTCTTAATTTAAATCCTTCCTGAGATATTCTACTTTTTTCAGCAAAATGAAGTACCCTATACATATAATATGTTAAACAGACTTTATATTACGTAATTCTGGTTTATAAAGATATTTAAGTCTAATGTCATTAATCATTCATCAATTTCAAAATATTATTTTTTGTTTATGCAGCAGGAATCCAAGAAATATTTAATGGACTCTTGTCAGTTGTTGAAGTATGAGCCAGCGGTACTTCCAGAAGGGAAAATACGCAACTATGCCGAGAAGAATTTACAGGAATTAAACAAACTTCTAAAGCGATTTAGTGTGCAGTCAACACTGAGCACATAAATGAAGTGACTAGCTTGAAAAATACAGGGTGGACCAACTAAATGAGATCACCTAAATATCTGATTTATCTATTGTATGAAAAAGCTTCTTAGAACAAAGTTATTCTATTTCAAAGTGCATGTATGTACAGCCCTTTATACGTATTGTAGAATCGGGCATCACGCTTGAACAATTTCCGAACAAATAAAAGTCATACCAAAACTTTACAATTTTCGTGCGTTGTGAACTATATTTCATAATTTATACAATTAGCATGAATGTATTGTATTGTTATAACAATATCCTGTTTGCAAAATGGACAGTGGTCAAGGATGCACTTCAGCCTTGTCCTCAATTTAACAATATTATTCATAAATGGGAACAACTGATTTCATAAATTCAAATCATGAAGTGTAAAGTGCCAGTGATCGTGCAATGATGGAAATTTTGTGAAACGAAGTTCTTTCACTGTTCCAACCGAGATATCGGATGTTGTACACCATGTGTTTGTTTTCTGAATGGCCAAGATCAGTAGAATAACCCAGTGATAGTTGCCGTGCAGGTAGTAATTTGTCAAATACAGTGATTTCGCTGACCTGGCCGTAACATCAACTGTCCTGCACTGCGGGATATCTACTTACAATGGTCAGGATCGGTAGAATGACACAGTGACCCATTTTCGTCGAAGCAGGTTCATTTATGGATGCATGGATGTGTCTAATTTGAATCTTTTGTCAATCTTTTTTAATTTAACGCGGGCTGCAATTGATAGGTTTATTAGTCAATCGATTCATTGATTCTACACGAATAACGACTAATTAGTTTATTCCTTCTTGAGGAATAACGAATAATTTGATATTGTTCTTAATTTGTTTGTACCTTATTCGATATAACTTTTGTCAAACGCCTCCTATTAGACCGAGCGACTTGTTTACGTTGACGGCCTCGGCCTCGGCCGAGCGTCAAGCTCGAACACAACACTCCCGCGGTTGAGCGCGGGCTCTGCGCGCGCTCTGATTGGTCAAAGTTTTTCGTTATCCATTTAAAAACGAAGCCTCAAACAACATTTTCGCAAAGGAAAAGGGTGTTCAGAATCACCTCAGCTATCACCCCTCTTCGGCTCTATGGGGAGTTCTGGGACACCCTGTATACTCCTTGCCAATGACGCCTTGTTTTTCGGCAGCCCTTATCTCTTGGCCTTGCCCAATTATCTCCTTCGCGACTTTTCCCTGTTTCGTCTTTCGAATTGTCTGCTTCGTATTATTTCCTTTCGAGATTCTTCCTTCCTGTCCCGTCGCAATCTCCCCCCTCGGTAGAGCGAGGTCCTCCGAGCTTTGATGAGTTTCCGTATATTCTTGATTCTTCTTATAGTTTTCCACATCTTCTGCATTCTTTTAACCTTTTTCTTCATTTTGTATTGAAGGATATGATGATTTTTACATAAGCGTTCGCGGGTTGTTAAAATACATTGTTCTTTGATGTAAGGAGTTATACTTCATGTAATTGCTGATAAATATTTGTTTCGTTGGTATGGCTTAGTGTTTGGTTCGGGGTTTTCTATTGTTTCTTTTAATTAATTATTTTATTATTCTTTTAACCGATTGAATAATCGGTTCCAATACTTTGCTCATTCTATTCGACGCTGGTACATTTGCTCGAAATTTTGTTCTATCTGTCGCATGGCTTTGACTACCAAATGTACAATGATCAAATATACAGGGTGTAACGCAACCCTCTGCAAATATTTTAAGGGGTGTTTCTACAGGCCAAAATAAAGCGAAAATAAAAAATGAAAATTTTGCATTTGGGGCTTTGTTAATAAGATACCGATGTTTAAAAAAACGCGGTGAAAACGCCTGCCGGTAGGCAATTTGACGGGCAGCGGCTCGAGTCCGGCAGCTGCATTCAGTGGTAGTCATTCGCTACATTGAAGAGAAACCATGACCTACCACACCGCGTAATCTGACACCCAAAAGGCACACGTTTTACGATGTACAGCATTCAACCTGCTTACTTGTAAAAATCCACATGGGAATATCAAAACCCACCCAATGGGATTATCAAGTAAAAAGGGTGATGGCCTTCAATCAACAATTTTCTTCTCAAAAACCAAATACACATACACCACGATTGTCGCGGCCGCGAATGTCTATGCGTACACGCGACTGTCCCATCAGCGAGTGTCCACGATTTGCAATAAACTTATTATTCCAGGAGATGTTCCTCGCATCCACCATCCGCTTGAAGATAGTGGTTAAACTCTTTCACGCAAGTCGTGTCACAATTTCCGAAAGTCTGTTATTATTGTCAGAGGACATTATCATGTTAGCGTATTTCGCAAATGTACACGAACCTTTGGACATCTGGTACCACTATCACCGCACATAATCAATTGCAAGAAAAAGTAGTTTTAAGATTGGCATTATGTATCTAGAAATTGAAATAATCAAGTTCTAAGAACCGAACTAAATTAAAAAACGAAAGTAATAACAATTGAAGTAAACGCAATATTAAATACTAGAACTTCAAGTACAACTGGAATGTTTAAACCGTTCCGTATTCAACGTCGTACAAGCAGCAACTGTCTCGATCGTCTAGAAATAACGATCACCGATGCGTGCCGAATCGTCGCGATTCGTATCTACGGAAAGTGTTTGGAAGTATTTGTTATTCTTTCGGCCGTAGAAAGGGGCAACAGTGTTGCCCTATCGACGACTCGTGACGATTCGGCATGCATCGGTTGACCATTATTTCTAGACGATCGAGGCAGTTGCTGTTTGTACGCTGTTGAATACGAAATGGTTCTAAAATTCTAGTTGTACTTTGAATTTTAGTATTCGGCATAGATTTAATATTGAATTTAGTTCTATTGTTATTACTCTCGATTCTTAATTAAGTCTAATTCTTAGAACTTGATTATTTCAATTTCTAGGTACGGAATCTCAATTTTAAAGCTACTCTTTGTTACAATCGGTTACGTGCCGTGATAGTGGTGGTGCCAAGCGTCCAAAGGGTTGTATACATTTGTGGAATACGACTACATGATGATGTTCTCTGACAATAATAACAGACTTCCGAAAACTGTGACACGATTTGCATCAAAGATTGAATCACTGCATTCAAGCGAGTGGTGGACACGAGGAACATCTGGAATAATAAGTTTAATGCAAATCTTGGAATCGTGATCTTCGTGTGCTGCAAATTTATGTGTTGAATGATGTATTGTGAACCATCGCGGATGGAACAATCGCGTGTACGCATAGACACTTGCGGACGAAACAATCGCAGTGCATGTGTATTTGGTTTTTGAGAAGAAAATTGTGGATTGAAGGCCGTCACCCTCTTTACTTGATAATCCCATTGGGTGGGTTTCGATATGCCCATGTGGATTTTTACAAGTAAGCAGGTTGAATGCTATACATCGTAACGCGTGTGCCTTCTGAGTGTCAGGTTTCACGTTGCGGTAGGTCATGGTTCCTGCGGCGTGGTAGCGAATGACTACCACTGAACGCAGCTGTTTGACTCGAGCCTCACGCGTCAAATCGCCTATCGGCAGGCGTTCGGACGCCGTTTGTTTAAACATCGATATCTCGTTAACAAAGCCTCAAACGCAAAATTGCCACTCTTGATTTTCGCTTTATTTTGGCCTGTAGAATCACCCCTTAAAATATTTGCAGAGGGTTGCGTTACACCCTGTATAACATGGTTTGCAGGGCATACAAAACTGGCGTCCGATTAGCATTTCATACAATACTTTGAAGAATTTACATTTGTGCAAGATATAAATTATTATTATGGATAACGCTGTATGTCCTAAGTATTCTAACGCTTTTTTCCCTATCTCATACCATGTTTTAATTCTTTTCATTAACGCTAATTGTTCTATTTGTTCGTTCAACTGATCTATCGAGAGTCCTAATAATTGAATATGATTTAAAGAAATTACATTCCCTTTCAGAGGTTGTATTTCTATTTCGTCTATTGAAATATTGTAATTTTTTAGTAAATTTAGTTTAGACGTTTCATCCACATTATTAGTCATATACGTTTCCAATGTTGTGTTTTTTCTATCTTCTGGGAGTTACCCTTACAGATCCAAAAGAGACTTACTAGCACAAAATTATTCTTCATCATCATCTGAAACATACGGTTTTACATCTATTCCATTGTATGTAATTTCCTTTTCACCCCTTTTTATTGTTACTGTATAAGGATTTAATATTTTGTCTATTTTAAATGGACCAATCCAAGGGGAATGCAATTTAGATAATCCAGGTTATTTGGTTTTTATTAATATTAGGTCTCCTTTGTATTCCTTTCGGGACTCAGTCTTCTTCGATCTCCTCTGCGTTTTCTTCTGGAATTCTTCGATTTTTGCTCTTGCTGTTTCTTTTACTATCCTTCGATGTTGTTCAAAGTCTTTTTGTAATTCTTCTTCGGATAATTCCTTCTCTTCTGCGTATACTGGTATGTTCGGTTTATATCCAAAGGTAAACTCGATGTGAGAAATCTTTGTTACTTCATGAACATTTGAATTATATGATAGTGCTGCATCCTTCAATAATTTATACCACTGGTCTTTTCCTTCTAGATAACTTCTCATGTAGTTCATTATTTCTTTGTGACTTCTTTCGTTTTTCCCGTTCGATTGTGGGTGATACACTGAGGTGGTCGTGAACTTCACCTTTAGTTTCTTGCATAGTCCGTTATAAAATTCTTCAGCAAATTCAACCCCATTAAGGTCTGTTTATACACAACAGGGCCGTGTTCGGTCCGTGTCCGGGATTTTTAGTGCGACGTACTATTATAACTTAAGAACAAACTGTGCAATTTCTGTCGTGTTTGGTGTCATTTTAATTGCAAAAACCTCAGGAGTTCATTAAAATTAATTTCATAAAGATTAAACAAAAACTAAAAAAATTATATTCCTTGTGTACAGAAAAGTCTCCTTGTAACCTCTTGAAGCGACCTTTTCAAGAGGGTCTCCGTGCGCCATCCGGGGCACAGCCACAGTCTCTAGCCTCCGATATTTGGTCGTACCCTGGATGGCGCACGGAGACCCTCTTGAAAAGGTCGCCTCCGAAAGGCCCACCTTGTACCCCTTGGCGTATCCCTATTCCTTCGAGTGGTTACGGTCGTCACGCTGATTTGTATACACAAAGTGCATTCTCTGCGCACAAGGAATAAAATTCGTTTAGTTTTTGTTTAATCTTTGTAAAATTAATTTTATTGAATTCCTGACATTTTTTCAATTAAAATGACATCAAACACGACAGAAATTGCACAGTTTGTTCTTAAGTTATAATAGTACGACCGGTCTATACTTTTGCCTTATACCGTATCTTTTTATTGTGCATAACGAAGTTGAAAAGCGCAAAGTCTACATTTGCTGTTTCTTTCGACCACCTCCTTGAACCACCAAAGAATGGTTTAGCCAATTACAACTAATTCCACCCCCACTCACCCTCTTTGACATCATCTATGGTCGATAAAACAGCAAATGTAGACTTTCCGCTTTTCAACTTCGTTATGCATAATAAAAAGATACGGTATAAGGCAAAAGTATAGACCGGTCGTACTATTATAACTTAAGAACAAACTGTGCAATTTCTGTCGTGTTTGATGTCATTTTAATTGAAAAAATGTCAGGAATTCAATAAAATTAATTTTACAAAGATTAAACAAAAACTAAACGAATTTTATTCCTTGTGCGCAGAGAATGCACTTTGTGTATACAAATCAGCGTGACGACCGTAACCACTCGAAGGAATAGGGATACGCCAAGGGGTACAAGGTGGGCCTTTCGGAGGCGACCTTTTCAAGAGGGTCTCCGTGCGCCATCCAGGGTACGACCAAATATCGGAGGCTAGAGACTGTGGCTGTGCCCCGGATGGCGCACGGAGACCCTCTTGAAAAGGTCGCTTCAAGAGGTTACAAGGAGACTTTTCTGTACACAAGGAATATAATTTTTTTAGTTTTTGTTTAATCTTTATGAAATTAATTTTAATGAACTCCTGAGGTTTTTGCAATTAAAATGACACCAAACACGACAGAAATTGCACAGTTTGTTCTAAAGTTATAATAGTACGTCGCACTAAAAATCCCGGACACGGACCGAACACGGCCCTGTTGTGTATAAACAGACCCTTATCCGTCAATATTTCCTTTGGTAGTCCAAATATAGAAACATAGTCATTCCAGAAAGCAGATAACACCTCTGACGAATTTTTAGTTTTCAATGGTGTTAGTACCAGATATCTAGTCAAATAATCTTGAATTACTAGAATGTATATTTATATCCTTTTGATACGGGTAAAGGTCCCATTGTGTCCAGTGATATCTTTTCATTCGGACTCTTAGGTATGTCCGGTCATTCTGGTTTCGATTGGTATCCTTCATATTTCTGTCGTACTTTTTGACAAATTTTACATCCTTTAACGTATTCTTCCACTTGATTCTTCATTCCTTCCCAGTTATATTTTCGTTGTAAACTTTCCATTGTCTTTTCTATTCCTACACGTCCAGCTATGCAGGATTCATGTGCCTCTTTTATTCTTTCGATTTTTTCTTCGTTAGAATCTGGTTCTTTGTTATTATTGATATAGATTGTTAGTCTATTTTCCCCTTGCAATTTTGAGTGCAAGAATTTTATCATTTTAATGAGTTCTTCTCTTACATGAGGTTGTTTAATTCTGAGCTCGACTCAGCTCTTTCCTGGGAGCTTTTTCCTCAGGTGGACGTACCAAATGATTGGTTCGTCATATGGATCAATGAATTCTCCCTTTGTATTTTCCTCTGATGATAACAGCAATCCTGTTCTTGACTGTTCCTACTTGAATATCCACCTGCGAGGCGTGATCTTCTTCGGAACACGTCAGGTATCCATCGTAAGTTGGTGCCACTTCTCTATCCTCAAGGAATTCCTGCATCACTTCGTCAGGATCTACATCCTCAGATATTGAGCGGACACCGCTTGTTTCCGGTCCTTGCGAAGGATTTGGGATGTAAAGGATTAATTCCTTATTCGGAGAATTCTTTAGATGAATGTATTCAATCATCCTCCGGATCTCCTTTTGAAGGGAAGTGCTGTTAAATAGAAGTCCCAGTTTATTTTGATTCTTCACATTACTTCTGATATCAATGAAATGTAATATCGGGTTCTCCTTCTCCTTAAGCAACAAGCCTTTCGCGGAAAGTTCTTGTCTATCTGTCACAAGGAAGATTCCCTCGGTATTAATTATTTCTTCTTGTTTTGCCTGGACTTGTTTAATTGTTTGAGGCACACTCATGCTCTGATTTTCTTTGACGTATTCTTCGTATGTAGATTTTGTTTCTAGTACATAATCATCGAATTGCATTGGTGCATTACTTCGTTCTTCCATCATGTTAATTCTTGACAGTGCGTCGACATTGGTATTTTGTTTTCCTTTCTTGTAAATTATTTCGTACTCAAATTCTTCCAACTTCAATCTCCATCTTATCAGTCTGGATGTCGGATCCTTCACATTCATTAACCATTGCAGTGGTTTGTGATCCGTGACTCTAAAGAATTTCTTTCCATATAAGTATGGTCTAAATTGTTTAGTTCCCCACACGATTGCTAATAATTTCTTTTCAGTAGCTGAATACTTTTTCTCTGCTTTGTTCAACATTCTGGATGCAAATGCTATTGCTTTATCCTTTCCAATTTCCTTCTTAATTACAACTTGAAATTCAATTGATTTTGCTTAAAAATTCTGTCTTCCAAGAACCTATCGTTTGACACGAATTGGTCAAAGTTTCTATTTCCTTTCTGTTTAACTTATTTAATTCGCGAATGTTCTTTAATAATGACGCTTTAATTAATAACATAGAAGAACCGGTATCTACTAAGAATGTTCCAGAATATGCGTTTCTAAAAGTAATTTGGACATGAGGCAAAACTATTTCTGTTCTCTGTTTTGACTTTTGGGAATAAATTTTATCGGAGGAGACTTTCCTGACTCTAGGACCTATTGAAAATTTGTCTGTGCACGACTATCGTTTAATCTATTTGAAGTATTTGATTTATTGAATTTACATACGAATGTACTATGTCTTGGCTTACGATATATTGCGCAATAAGATGCAGTACGTAATTCTTGCGTTCTATAATTAATTATTGCCTGTCGCGGACCTCTAACCGGTTTAACAAATGTTTTCTTTTCTAACGCATCCAATTTTTCCAATTTGTTACGTTGTTCTATTTCCATTTCAGATTTAATAGCTTGACCAATTGCTTCAGTAATATCACGCGGATTTCATGATTTTACAAGTGGAATCATCTGCATTTTTAAATTTCCAACATATTCGTTTACGCCTCTTTTTTTCCCTCAGTTATTAAAATATCTTTCGAAGATCGCGGGATACTTTGGTGAATTATTGCCTCAAGTACTTTATTATGTTTCAAACAAAATCTTTTCGAAAATTCTTCTACCTTTTCATTTGGACCTTGCAAGCAACGTAATCTATCCAATTGATAAACAGAAAAATCGACTTGTGTTAGATAAAGCCTTCTTAAAGCTAATTGTAACTCTGCAAAATCTAATACACTGTCAGATCTGATGTAATATAAAACATCTCCCGCTGTCTTCTGTGCGAGAATCATACCAAGAAACAAATCATGATACTCTTTAGGTACCGTATGGAGAGCAGTCTCGATTTGATATAAAAATGTATCAACCGGTATTGTTTTTCCATTAAATACCTGGATTGTCTCTAGTAAATCTCGGGGGGATACTCGAAGCGTTGTTGGATAACACTGTTCAACACGAATTTTGATCTGCAATATGCATTACGTGATCCTTGTAGAGTTTATCGTCCTGAATACGAATCCGGAAGCAGAATTGCTGCATCACGTACAGTTTTTGAAAAACATGAATTTTTGTAAAAACATACGATTTTGGGCAAAACTGACGTATTACGCGAAAACTAAAAACAATAGAAATTTCCCTTTGGTCTTGAAAAATAGAGGGAAGTCTGCCGAATGCAACGGTATGTAACTTTATTATTTTTCGTGGTTCTGAATGGTTGTAACTGCCTACCAAAGTTTAAAAATAAGGCAATGCGCGTACGTTCCACTCACTACTTTCGTATTTTTACGAAAAACTAGAGGGTTAGCACAAATTTGCTTCATAGTGACGGATTCTGTATACTTTTCTGAAGAAGAAACTGTCGAGAGAAATTGCTGAAAACAATTTTTAATGTGGACGGACAGAGAAAATATCCGTCGGCAATGCGTTCACTGCGCTTTGCCGCCATGCGGCCATCGCTCGCGTTCACCGGCTTGTCAGGAACGTAGCCACGCGTGATCGACACTGAATGAGGCCGCTTCAATGGGTACCCGTTTTCTAACAATGCATGTTTCATTTCGTTCATATAGTCTTATAATAATCTTGGAATTATAAAGAACTCTTACAAACTGCACTCAGCTTCTAGTATTTCTACATTAATACATATGATTTATTAATACGTAGTCGTTCAAAGCAAACAAAACTTTTGATGCATTCATAGAATTGTCAATATTATATTGTATAAAATTTAAAACACTGTTCCAAATATAGCAATATTTAAAATTTATTAAACAATATTGGAGGAAACCAATACAAAATTTGTCTAAGCATCATTTGCACATTTTTTAAAAACAAAATCCTTGCCCAATTCTTGTGAGATATACCTGAGAACCGTAAAGCAATATAATTTACAGATAAATTAAATAATTGTCTAAACGATTATTATGTAATATTGTTATGTAATAATGATTATAGTTACACAAGGAGCGTTTATATTTATATATAATATTTGAAACTTACTGTTTACAAAAATTGGAAAGGCAGTGTAAAGTTTGTTTAAACTCGATTTATAAATTCGTTATTCCATAATTCTGTTACATTTTTGAAAGATACTGTAAGAAAGAAGGTAACATAATCTTACAATGTATGAAGAATGAAAGTAGAAGACTGATTTTCTTATCGCGGGCTTTCTTTCAACACTTAAATACCGCTTGTCGCCTGTTTCTAACACTCGATATAATGATCTTGAAGTACTCTAGTTTTCCGTGTGGAAATCTCGGTGACTATTTAGTCAAATCTCAGTTCTGTCTTGAAAATTCTCTGAGTAAGTCGTGTTGAGCAGTCGGAGTCTTCATTTCTACGTTACAAAACGTGACATAAAAAACGTTTGATTTTTAGTTATTTAGTTATTTACTATAGTTACTTATAATAACTATCAAATAGTTTTTATGTATATGATATAGGTGTGTGCTTTATTAGTGAATCGTGAATATATATTTTTTAGTAGTGTACAAAATTTGATAGTGTATAGTGTATATATTCCAATATTATTTTGCTGTACAATGTCCCGAAAGTGTAAAAATAAGCCAGATTCGTTTTGCTACATTTGCGGAGAAGTAGTTTTGGCATCCAAGCACAGAAATATAACGCCTGCGATTAAATTTGCGTATGAAAATTATTTTCAACTAACGCTTGGAGACCAAGACAAAGATTGGGCTCCGCATATTTCCTGCCAACGTTGTGCCTTGGCTCTACTAGCGTGGATAGGGGGTAATAAAAGAAAAATTCCGTTTGCCGTGCCAATGATATGGAGAGAACCGACCAATCACGCAACAAATTGTTATTTTTGTTTAACAAAAATATTTGGCTTTACAAGAAAAGGAAAGAAGAAAATTATATATCCCGAAGTGTAGACTGCCATTCGTCCGATTCCGCATTCTGAAGAATTCCCTGTGCCAAAACCTCCTGCAACTGTTCCTGAAGTATTTGAGGATGCTACGGAGGGAAAAAATGAAGGAATTCAAGATTTTGAAGACATTCCAACAAGTTCTAAGGAACCACATTTGTTAACGCAGTCGGACCTCAATGATCTTGCAAGAGATTTGCAGTTAACGAAGGAGCAGGCAGAACTGTTAGGATCCCGATTACAAGGGTGGAATCTGTTGCACAGTACGACGAAAATCACGTATTTTAGAACTCGACAACACACGTTGCAGCAATACTTTTGTATGATCGATGATCTTTGCATCTGCAGCGACATAATTGCATTATCGAGGAAATTAGGTTTTGAGCATACAGCAACAGAATGGCGGCTATTTATAGACTCGTCCAAAACGAGTCTAAAAGTGGTATTGTTACATATTGGAAATATATATCCCTCCATCCCCATAGCATATTCCACAAGAATGAAAGAAACTTATGAATCTTTGAAAATTGTACTATGCAAAATTCAGTGCGAGAAATATAATTAGAAAATTTGCGCCGATTTAAAGGTAATTGCTATTTTACTTGGTCTTCAAGCCGGATACACGAAGTATTGCTGTTTCCTTTGCGAGTGGGATAGCAGAGCAAGAAATGAGCATTACATCAAGAAAGAATGGCCACCAAGAAAGGAAATAACCCCCGGTAGAAAAAATATAAAATACAAAAATCTAATTAAACGCGAAAATGTGATTTTGCCACCGCTACACATTAAATTGGATGTAATGAAGAACATTGTGAAAGCGATGGACAAAACAGGATCTGGGTTTGAATATTTAAAAACTAAATTTTCGGCTTTGTCTGAGGCTAAAATAAAAGAGGGAATATTTGTTGGTCCACAAATTAGATGTAGAAGATCGAAGATCTAATACGATTCGTGATTTGGAAACGGATGAACAGATGAGAACCTTCGACCTGAATCATGTGCTGTTTGTCTGTTATACTTTTGTTCGCTTCACTTCACGTTAATAAATTGTACGACATACGTAATCAATGTAATTTGTTAAATTAAACATTTATAATTTACTTACATATATCCAGTCTGTTTGCCACGACCTCTCCAATAGGTTATGACCCCAGATATCGCGACAGATCTGGTATAAAAAAAAAAAGTGCGACGTAAACGCGTGAGTTAATTTGGTGCGTATCGCGAGATTACGTAGACGATAAAAATGAATGTTTCGGGTATCACGAAGATTGAAGCTTTAACGGGCACGAACTACGAGACGTGGAAAATTCACATGCGTGCGTTGTTGATAAAATGCGATTTATGGTGTTACGTAAATGGCGAAAAAAAGAGACCGCCCATCGTGGATGGTGATAGCGCGTCGGTCGAAGCAGTCACGAAATGGCGGAACAAGGATGAGAAGGCCATGTCTGAAATTATATTGGGTATCAGTCCAACGGAACTAAAACAGGTGAAGAATTGCGAGACTTCCTGCGAATTATGGTTGAAACTGGAATCAATTTATCAGTCAAAAGGACTAGCGAGGAAGGCGACTCTATTAAAACGACTTGTATTAAGAAAGATGCGCGATGGCCATGACGTACGTGAACATCTGAAAGCGTTTTTCGCTGTCGTGGACAAACTCGAGGCAATGGAAGTAATGATTAACTTCGATTTGCTTTCAATTTTGCTGCTATACAGTCTTTCGCCGGCGTTTGAAACGTTCCAATGCGCGATCGAATCACGCGACGATCTTCCTTCACCGGAAGCTTTGAAAATTAAAATCATCGAGGAATACGACGCGCGAAAAGAAAATCGATCGGAAATACAAAATGCGATGGCCGTGAGTAAAAATTTCGTCAAACGACTTCAGGAGAAGAAGAAATCACACGGTAACGAGACTCGCAGTGCCGACAGCGATATGTTTTCAAAAATTCGTTGTTACAAGTGCAACAGAATTGGACATAAAGCATCGGAATGCAGGAGGATGCATGAAAACGCTCGACAATACCCGAAAACGACGAATAAAACTAGTCTTTACGCATCGACGAATGAAGCCGAGGCGTTGCGCATTGATTTACCTAATGATAATCGGTGGTGTCTTGATAGTGGATGTACTTCACATCTCTGCAATGACGCGCAGAAATTTGAAACACTGCATAAGTCTGAGCATAAGATGTTGAATTTAGCGAACAACGCATCTACAACAGTAGACGGCAAGGGGACCGTGTCGATTGTAACACAATTCAAGAACGTGAGAAGAAACGTGAGCCTTGAAGACACATTATTTGTTCATGATTTACGTTCAAATTTACTATCGGTAGGAAAGATTACCGACCGTGGTCTCAAAGTAGTGTTTGACAAAAAGAGTGCATCCGTAATCGATGCGACAGGTTACACGATTCTTGTAGCCAATCGCGTCGGAGGGCTTTACTACGTGCAAGACAGGAAGAAGGAAGAATGTAGAGCAATCTCGACTCCAAGTCGCGATGTGGGAAAGCAACAAAATAGTCAGTTAGAATTATGGCATCGTCGATTGGGTCATGCAAATATCGACGACATCCGAAAAGCGAAGAATGACGGAATGGTAAAAGGTCTGGAAAAAGTGAAATTATCAGGGAGCATTGCTTGCGAGGTCTGCGCACGGCGTAAAATGACACGTGCTTCATTCCCAACAAAATCTGTTAAAGGTACTGTACCCTTAGAAATCATTCATTCAGATGCTTGCGGGCCTATGAGAATCGAATCTAACGGGGGATCATTGTATTTCGTAACATTTATCGATGAGGCTACTCGATGGTGCGAGATACGTTTTCTACGTAGGAAGAATGAAGTTTTTCAAGCTTTCCGCGAATGCAAATCAATGGCGGAAAATATTGTCGGAAAAAAAAATTAAATATTTGCAAAGCGACAACGGTCGTGAATATTGTAATAGAGAATTTGATAATTTTCTACGAACACAGGGCATTCAACGAAGAGTGACTGTGCCACGGAATCCTGAGCAGAACGGATTGGCCGAACGCAAAAATAGGACTCTCGTGGAGATGGCTAGATGTCTTCTAATTCAGTCTGGACTTTCAGCATCATTTTGGGCGGAAGCAGTGTCAACATCGAATTACATCAGGAATCGATGTCCGACCAGAAGTCTGGAGAAGATGACGCCATTTCAAGCATGGCACGGAAGAATACCGAGCGTAACTCACGCGAATTCGGCTGTAAGGTTTTCTGTTTAAATACAAATTATCAAAAAGGTAAATTTCAGCCCCGCTCAAGAAAGGGAATATTTGTTGGTTACGCCGAACAATCCAAAGGATATAGGATCTGGATACCGGTAGAAAGGAATATAGAAATTTCTCGTGACACGAAGTTCTCGGAGGAAGCCATGAGAAAGTCTGAAGGAAACGTCCGAGATTTTGAACCGGTACAGATAACTGTACAAGACAAGAGGAATCACCAAATGAAATGATTAGCATAGATTGTGAAACATCAACGGATAATGTACCAGTGGAAGAAGATCAACCGCAACAAGAAAACAGCGGAGACGAATTCATCAGAGATGAGGTCGAGATACGAACGGAGACTCCGAGACGTGGACGCGGAAGACCTTGTATTCTGCGTACTGGACTCAGGGGGAGACCTCGGAAACTATTTCATCAAGTAACTAGCGAAATCCCTGAGAGAGATGAACATGAGCGAAGCGGTGAGGAGCGAAATAGCAATGAATTCAGCGGAAACGAATCGACCAGAGACGAAGTCGAGATCGTTTGTACTGCTGAGATACCCGTGAAGTGTGCGACGTCAGGAGATGAAAAGGATGAATGGACACATGCAATGGCCGAAGAAGTTCGATCAATTGTGAAAAACAACACATGGGACGTTGTTGATCGTTCGTCATGCAAGTCAAGCGTTGGAGGCCGATTTATTTTACGAAACAAATACAATCCTGACGGGTTTCTTCAAAGAAGAAAAGCACGATTAGTGGCACAAGGGTTCACTCAGCAGCCCGGTATTGATTTTTTCGAATCTTTTGCTCCTGTTGCACGCTTGAGCTCAATCAGGATCGTTACAGCGCTCGCAGCTCAGCATGAGATGAAAATTCGTCAGTATGATGTCTCCACAATATATCTCAACGGGATTCTCGAAGAGGACGTGTTTATGAATGTTCCTAAATTTTTCGAAGAGGCTTTAGAAGAAGCCATTCGCATCGAATCCGATGTTAATATTCGAAGAAAGGCCGTCAAGATGCTCAGCGATATAAGAACTGGTAACAGGGCATTTCACTTGGAAAAAGCACTGTATGGTTTGCGTCAAGCAGGTCGCAGCTGGCATAAGGAACTTGACAAAAGATTGAGAAATCTGGGTGCTGAACCTACTAATGCTGATCCTTGTATATACCGCATCAATCGAGGGGGAGAAACAGTTATTATTGCTATTTATGTTGATGATATTTTGGTTGCAGCTCGTCGACTTGATTTGATTCTTCAAGTCAGGGATAAACTACGGAAGTCATTCGAGATAAAAGATCTTGGAGACGTCAAGTGCTGCATCGGTATAGAGTTTTCACGCGATGATGAGAGAATACTTATCAACCAAAAAGGCTACATCAAGGATTTATTGGAACATTTTGGGATGTCCGAATGTAATCCTGTGTCTACTCCGATGAACATTAATACAAGGCTGCAAAAACGAACGGACCCGGCTAATCGGGAAGATGAGAATCTGCCTTATCGCGAATTGATCGGCAGTCTAATGTATTTAGCCGTCGCTACAAGGCCCGACATCGTTCACACGGTGAGTTATCTTAGTCAATTTTTGACATGTTACGACAGATCACACTGGGCAGCGGCTAAAAGAGTCCTGAGATATCTGAAGCATACGATTGAGTGCGGTATAGTCTACAAACCAACAAAAGAACAATTAAAGGGGTACGTGGACGCAGATTGGGGCAACTGCTCAATAGACAGGAAATCCTTTACCGGATATACCTCCTTATTGGCCAACGGAGCGATAAGTTGGAACTCAAGGAAACAACGCACAGTTGCATTGTCGTCGACCGAAGCAGAATATATGGCATTGGCCGAATGGGCGAAGGAAGGAGTTTTTCTTTGCGAATTTCTAATAGAACTAAATTGCGATGATCTTGCTGCTGTCACGATCTACAACGATAATATTGGGGCATCCAAAATCGCATGTAATCCAGTTTCTCATAACAGGACAAAGCATATAGATATCCGGCACTATTATGTGCGTGAAGTTCTGAAGGATGGTCGAATCATCTTAAAGCACGTTCCAACGAGCGAAATGGCGGAGGACGTATTTACGAAAGCTCTTCCGAAATCCAAGTATTTAAAATGTTTACAGTTTTTAGGTATGATTACAGGAGGCACCGAATCGCGTATCGAGGGGGAGTGTAGAAGATCGAAGATCTAATACGATTCGTGATTCGGAAACGGATGAACAGATGAGAACCTTCGACCTGAATCATGTGCTGTTTGTCTGTTATGCTTTTGTTCGTTTCACTTCACGTTAATAAATTGTACGACATACGTAATCAATGTAATTTGTTAAATTAAACATTTATAATTTACTTATATCCAGTCTGTTTGCCACGACCTCTCCAACATTAGACATCTAATGAAAGACACCAATTTTATTGATAAGTTAAATGAGTTAGAGAAAGCAGCGTGGACTTCTTTTTTAAAAACGACCAAAAATTTTCTTGGAAAAAATAAGTCAGAGGACTATGTATCAGTGGTCAACGAACTTCTAAAAAATTTCCAAAAACTTGGATGCAATATGTCACTAAAGATACATATTTTGCATTCTCATTTGGACTTTTTTCCTGCAAATCTCGGTGACGTGAGTGACGAACACGGCGAACGGGTTCATCAAGACATTGCAAAAATAGAAAAACGTTACCAAGGTAAAGACCTGTGTGCAATGCTTGCAGACTATTGTTGGACACTTCAAAATGAAAGTAAGGATGCAACATATAAGCGGCAACCAAGGCGGAAACATTTTTAAATTCGATTAACATCAATGATAGGTAAGTTCCTGTTTCATACTGCACGTTTTGCTTATTAAGCTTTTCCTTAATGAAAAGTGTAAAAATTTTAATGCATTTCATAATTCCGGAATTATTATAAGAGCATTTGAACGAAATGAAACATGCATTGTTAGAAAACGGGTGCCCATTGAAGCGGCCCCATTCGGTGTCGATCACGCGTGGTTACGTTCCTGACAAACCGGATGGCCGCATGGCGGCAAAACGCAATGAACGCGTTGCCGACGGATATTTTCTCTGTCCGTCCACATTAAAAATCGTTTTCAGCAATTTCTCTCGACAGTTTCTTCTTCAAAAAAGTATACAGAATTCGTCACTATGAAGCAAATTTGTGTTAGCCCTCTAGTTTTTCGTAAAAATACGAAAGTAGTGAGTGGAACGTACGCGAATTGCCTTATTTTTAAACTTTGGTAGGCAGTTACAACCATTCAGAACCACGAGAAATAATAAAGTTACATACCGTTGCATTCGGCAGACTTCCCTCTATTCTTCAAGACCAAAGGGAAATTTCTATTGTTTTCAGTTTTCGCGTAATACGTCATTTTTGCCCAAAATCGTATGTTTTTACAAAAATTTATGTTTTTCAAAAACTGTACGTGATGCAGCAATTCTGCTTCCGGATTCGTATTCAGGACGATAAACTCTACAAGAATCACGTAATGGATATTGCAAAACAAAAAAAAAGTTCAAATTTGTTGCACAGTGTAATTAAAAGAGCATTCCTATTGCTCGTTATTCTCGGACTTCACGGATCTATAATCTTCTTCTTGTTTTCTTTTATTTTCCAAGGTAATATTTTGTATTTGATTCGTTAATTCATCAAGCCGTTTCACAATGCTCTTCATAAAGGAATCCATCTTTATTATAGAGAATAAATCTCTTACCTTGGCTTGAAGTATACCTCCTTTTATAATAAATCAAAATCTGTGGACTCTGCCTGGTATTCAGGAACGTACGACGTTCGTATCTAATTGTCGGTAGTCTTCTGGGATTTTCTCACTTCGTGGAAGGAAGGTATCCCACCGCTGCCACCAATTGTGACGCCGGACAATTGAAGAAACTTGTTTTTTCAAAATATATCACTTTACTTTACGAAGGGAAGGTACAGCTGACTGTTCCAGGTCTTTGCTCTTAGGCGTAATGAGTATCTAATGTCCTGTGTCGATGTCTCTGGTCTCTGATTTCACTCTCTGTCCTCGCTGGATCCGCTTATACAGGGTGTAACGTAAAAGGTGTAGGAGCCGGAAATGGGGGATTCCTGAGGCGAAACTGAACAACTTTTTCCTTTGCCAAAATGTCGGCTGAGGCTTTGTTTTTGAATTGTTAACGAAAAACACTGGCCATTCAGCGCGCGTAGAGCCCGCGCTCAGGGACGGGCCACGGCGCGTCGTGCTAAGTAGCGACGTTCGACCGGCGCGCCGAATAGTTTGCGCCAGTATAGCACGAAGCAAAAGTTAACATCGAATTATTCATTATTAATTAATGGAAATTAACTAAAATATAAATGAAATTAATTTGCCGTTATCAATTGGACAAAAAAGTATCAGAACGGACTAACTAACGTGTCTATCCAGTCCAAAGTACGTTAAATTTTAAACAATTCGCCAACAACTAAAATTAGACTTACCCGTTTCTCCAAAAATGAACCTGCTTCGACGAAAATAGGTCACTGTGTCATCCTACCGATCCTGACCATTGCAAGTAGGGATCCCGTAGTGTAAGACAGCTGATGTTACGCCCAGGTCAGCGAACGCACTTTATTTGACAAAACCTACTACCTGCACGGCAACTATCACTGGGTTATTCTACCGATCCTGGCCACTCGAAGAACAAACACATGGTGCACAAGAGCCGATGTCTCGGTTGGAACAGTGAAAGAACTTCGTTTCACAAAATTTCCATCATTGCACAATCACTGTCACTTTGCTCTTCAAGATTTGAATGTACGAAATAAGTTGTTCCCACGTATGAATAATTGGTTGCCCCGAAAGGGGCCGATTGTTTTTAACTTTGAAGGGGCTGGATACGGCCGCTGCTACTACCGAATACACTTTTCCACGTTCGGCAATTTCGTTGTCTTGTTCCCGGGCAGGTAGTAATTGACAAGCTTTGCGTTTTAGAAGTTAACTCTTAATTTATTCAAAGTAAAAACAGCAATTACAGTACCGGAGAGACCTTTACTGCTGGGCATTCGGACTGATTCTGTCGTGAGAAATTGTGACGCGGTTTGCAACGGTAGATGAGGGCTAGTTCGAAGAATGTTATAAGGGAGAGTGACGGGTTGTCGCGGCGAGCGCGCTTTATGGTGAAAAGGCCCTTGAGACCCACGTGCTGACCAGCAGATTTTTTCGGTTCACAGGAAACTCGGCCGTGATGAACTTAGTGAAGACATTTTCCAGTCGCCGGAAAAGGTATAGCATTACAAAGGATATAGTAAAAGACATCTAACAGTATCTTGAACTGTCCGCAGCGCTTTCCCAGCGACTAGAAAGTGTCTTCATTAAATTCGCCACGGCCCGTGGTTCCTGGGAACCGAAAAGCTCTGCTGGCCAACACGTGGGCCTCAAGGGTCTTTTCACCAAAAAGCGCGCTCCCCGCGACGACCCGTAACTCTCCCTTATAACATTCTTCGAACTACCCCTTGTCCACCGTTGCAAAGCGCGTCACAATTTCTCAAGACAGAATTAGTCCGAACGCCCAGCAGTAAAGATCTCTCCGAAACTGTAATTACTGTTTCTACTTTGAATAAAATAGGAGTTAACTTCTAAAACGCAAAGCTTGTGAATTACTACCTGCTGGGGAACAAGACAACGAAATTGCCGAACGTGGAAAAGTGTATTCGGTAGTAGCAGCGGCCGTATCCAGCCCCTTCAAAGTTAAAAACAATCGGCCCCTGTCGGGGCAACCAATTATTCATACGTGAGAACAACTTATTGCGTAAATTCAAGTCTTGAAGAGCAAAGTGACAGTGATCGTGCAATGATGGGAATTTTGTGAAACGAAGTTCTTTCACTGTTCCAACCGAGACATCGGCTGTTGCGCACCAAGTGTTTGTTCTTAGTGGCCGGGATCGGTAGAATAACCCAGTGATAGTTGCCGTGCAGGCAGTAGGTTTTGTCAAATAAAGTGAGTTCGCTGACCTGGCCGTAACATCAGCTGTCTTGCACTACGGGATACCTACTTGTAATGGTCAGGATCGATAGGATGACACAGTGACCTATTTTCGTCGAAGCAGGTTCATTTTTGGAGAAACGGGTAAGTCTAATTTTAATTGCTGGCGAATTGTTTAAGATTTAACGTACATTGTACTGGATAGACACGTTAGTTAGTCTGTTCTAATACTTTTTTGTTCAATTGATAACGGCAAATTAATTTCATTTATATTTTAAATGTCTAGAACCCTCACGGTTCCAGGTATCGTCCCACTTCTTCCCGGAAATACCGCGCTTCGGGCGCACCAGAAGAGTGGTGGACCTGGCACCAGTGCGCTGATTGGCAAAAATTACCATTCGGCATTGACCAATCAACGTACAGAGAAAATTAGGAAGTCGTCGTTCGGACTTCCTTTCGGAACGAAAAGAACAGAACCGTTTCAGCCATCAAACCGTTAAGGCATCAGAATCGTTCCAACAGTGGAACTCATCAGTATAACTTTAACTTTCTCTAAAAAGCAACTTTGCCAAAGTCCATCGTTCGGGACTTAATCGTAATCGAAAGGATTGCCCAATATTAATTTGGCGAGTAAGTGTGGCGGCGTAGCATAACAAGGTGGTTAAGGCGGAATTTACGACTCCGTCGAGGAATTACTCCGTGCCGCGAAACGCGGCGCATCACGAACAAACACTCAAAATTGAGAGTAATCCCTTTTCACTGTATTTAGTCTGTTTTGCTTCTACGAAAAAGAAGCAGCAGACGATTACGCGAAAGCGATACAATACTTCTACTATCAGCATGGCCATTCCCAACTACAGTCAAGAACATTTTTCTTGCAAGGATTCTCATGAACATGAACGGATATCGCAAGTGGATTTTGATTTTTGCACAAGCAGATCCGAAGAATTCTAACAATTTACGCTACTAAAAAAAAGTGAATATGAAAGTACAACGATTGAAACAAGAACCTAAGAACAAAACTCTGTCAACGAACAGTCACTAGTACTGTGTCTGAGTTGAATCTACAAAATAGATATATTGTACAGTCAAAAGGTTGTCAGTTATACAAATTTTAATTACAACTCTACCATCTATTCTGGTTTGTAAAATAAATTAAAGAGAAATTCAAAGAACGTATTATGATGTTTCACTATTTAAATAAAATTTTGCAGATGAAACGTGAAATAACTGTACTAGTATGGCTAATCAGATATTCAAGTTTTTAGCAATATTTCCAGTAACAGACGATTGCGACAGAAAAGGATGCTGCAAGAAAAGGACAATGATTGACAACAGGTAGCCAGAAGGGCTACTGGTAAGTCCACTCATTCAAACAGTGAGTGGAAAATTATTTATCTTTTGCAATACTAATTAAACGCAAGTGGTGCTTCAAATATCATTTCAAAAGGAAATTCTAATTTTAAAAAATGAAATATTAGCACATTCGCGGTTTGACGCAGCACTAATAATAAAATACTGACTCTCTACTCTATGCACCAATTATTTAGTAAAACGCAACTCTAAGGGGGTGCAAGCGCGGTACTTGGCTGCCGATGATGTGCCACTGTCCACGTGGTTCAGGAATGTGCTCCCAAGTAGGAGCAATTGGGCATTTGTGTTCGCAACTCTAATTAAAAACGCGATCTTTGTTAAACGCAACGCTAACTAGAACTCGCGGTGCAATTTTCTCGTAACACTAATATTTAAGAGTGTCTCTAATAACATAATTTAATAAAGTTGAACTGATAATTCTCCGAGAATTTAACTGGTAGCTACTATACTAGTATCTGGAAAAATTATACAGGGTGTAACGCAACCCTCTGCAAATATTTTAAGGGGCGATTCTATAGGCCAAAATAAAGTGAACATCAAGAATGAAAATTTTGCATTTGAGGCTTTTTTAACAAGATACCGATATTTAAAGCTTAAAATTTACATGGAAAAGAAACCATGATCTACCGTGCCGTGTAATCTGACACCCAAAAGGAACACGTTTTACGTTGGACAGCATTCAACCTGTTTACTTGTAAAAATCCACATGGGCATATCGAAACCTACCCAATGGGATTATAAAGTAAAGAGGGTGATGGGCTTCAATCTACAATTTTGTTCTCAAAAGCCAAATACATATGCACCACGATTGTTGCGGCCGTGAATGTCCATGTGTATACGCGAATGTACTACCTGCGAGTGTCCGCGATTTGTACTAAACTTATTATTCCAGATGCTCCTCGCGTCCACCATCCGCTTAAAAACAGTGATCCACTCTTTCACGCAAGTCGTGTCACACTTTCCGAAACTCTGTTATTATTGTCAGAGGACATAATCATGTTAGCGTATTCCGCAAATGTACACGAACTGTTCCATCGGGAACAGTAAAGATTATACCAAACTCTAGCGTGTTGTAAACACAGATTATTTTCTAGGAAAATTCGCCTTTTTTATAGCTACCTATTTTAAGCAAGTCATAATTTCGCGACAATCTATCTTCGATGGCTTTAAAACATTATAAACCTCGCATTTCCTAAGGGTCCCTTAAAACCCTAACGGTACACAAACTGACCACCGCGAAACGAGGAAATTCCCAAACATCCCACCAGCTCTTCTCACCCCAGTGCCCTTCCAGGTAACTCCCTACTCTTGGGGGCGTACCGTGGAGGTCTACTCTGCCTAATTATCACTTCTGATTGGCAATTGACATATTTCCCGATTTTCCAATCAGAAGACACTTCCTGGAAGGGGGTGCAGAGCTGCGTGTAAAAAATTCTCTGCAAACCAGTCTAAGACAAACATTCAGACAGAACACTTCAAGGAGCAGCTCTCCTCACACTTACTCATTCGGCAATACTTACATTCGTACACGCAAACCAAACTTTGTACAAAGTATCACTGTTTTCATTGATAATATATTGTTAATTTTACCGCGCAGAATCTTTGAACATTCAACCATATATTCCCTATCACCGTAGGGGTATTAGGGACGTCCGCGTAATATCGTGTAGCACATACCTGCCGGAGATTTACGACCTCCGGTGATTCGAATTATCAAAGAAATTCGTGATCGCACGTGAACGCGTGAACACGAACCTTTGGACATCTGGCACCACTATCACCGCACATAATCAATATTAACAGAAAGTAGCTCTAAGATTGACAATATGTATCTAGAAATTGAAATAATCAGGTTCTAAGAACCAAACTAAATCCAAAAACGAAAGAATAACAATAGAATCAAATAAAATATTACAGGTATGCCTAATACTAAAGCTCAAAGTACAACTAAAATGTTTAAATCGTTCCGCATTCAACGTTGTACAAGCAGCAATTGTCTCGATCGCCTAGAAATAGTGATCTACCTATGCATGCCAAATCTTTGCGAGTTATATCTGCCGAAGTGTTTGGCAGTATTTGTTATTTTTTCTGCCGACGACTCGTGACGATTCGGCATGCATCGGTTGAACATTATTTCTAGATGATCGAGGCAGTTGTTGTTTGTACGCTGTTGAAGTCTAAATGATTTAAACATTCCCGTTGTACTTTGAATTGTAGTATTCGGCATAGAATTTAATATTGCATTTAGTTCTATTGTTATTACTCTCGATTTTTAGTTTAATCCAATTCTTAGAACTGGATTATTTCAATTTCTAGATACGCAATCTCAATTTTAAGGCTACTTTTTGTTACAATCGGTTACGTGCGGTGATAGTGGTGCCAAGTGTCCAAAGGGTCGTGTACATTTGCGGAATAAGTCTACATGATGATGTTCTCTGACAATAATAACAAATTTCCGAAAACTGTGACACGACTTGTGTCAAAGATTGAATCACTGTATTCAAGCGAGTGGTGGACACGAGGAACATCTCCTGGAATAATAAGTTTAGTGCAAATCATGGACACTCGTACATGGGTAGAATCGTGGTGCATGTGTTCTTGATCCTCGTGTGATGCAAATTTCTGTGTTGAAGGGTGTATTCTAAACAATCGCGGACGGGACAATCGCGTATACGCATTGACACTCGCGGTCGAGACAATCGCAGTGCATGTGTATCTGGTTTTTGGAAACCAAATTGAGGATTGAGAGCTGTCGTCACCCTTTTTACTTGATAATCCCATTGGGCGGTTTTCGATATGCCCATGTGGATTTTTACAAGTAAGCAGGTTGAATGCTGCACATCGTAACGCATGTGCCTTTTGGGTGTCGGATTTCGCGGTGTGGTAGATCATGGTTCCTGCAGCGTCGTAGCGAATGACTGCCACTGAACGCAGCTGTTGGACTCGAGCCTTGCGCGTTAGATTGTCTATCGGCAGGCGTTCGGACGCCGTTTTTTTAAACATCGGTAGCTCGTAAACAAAGCCTCAAACGCAAAATTGTCACACTTGATTTTCGCTTTATTTTGGCTTACAGAATTATCCCTTCAAATATTGGCAGAGGGTTGCGTTACACCCTGTGTAATAAGTAGTGTACGATGCAAAAATGTCGCAGTAACTGAAAGCTTGGAAAAACGATGCCCGAATATGTAGGAACTTTCGTATACGGGAAATCCCACAGTACCTATCATTTATTGTTAACATTCTACCGAGTAGACGCAAAAGTAAAAGGGTTACATAATAAACTTAAAAAATAGCTCCAAGAGATATGGTTCAACCGCGTTCAATCAGAATATTACATGGTTCTAAAAGCATTAAAGATCATCCTCATTTACATTCATATCCACAAGATTAAAGAAACTCTTCTTTAACTGTGAATAGGATCATTTAGTCGTATACTAATCTTGTCGATATTGTTTTTACATTTTATTGGAGGTATTATGGGGTACGAGCGGTACAGGCAGCTGACCGTTAATAGCAGAACCCGCTGCTAGCGCGCGGTTCGCTTACCCGAAATGGGGTCACGCCGGACCTTATACAGCTCATTGTGACGTTAATTTTCAAGTGTCCATCCTGATCCAGTGCTTATTTTGTAGCTAAGACTTCGAGGAATTTGAAAATATTTTTTTCAAAATTTAAACCCGTACTGGCCTCCATGGAGAAATTTGCAAAAAAGATTTTGTTTACAATTTTGATAATGAAAAATTGCTTGTCTCAAAAAACAAGAAATGCACTGCGATAGATCGAAGCCTGCAGATTAAAATGAAAAAAAAGATCTCCATCGGTTAAGTAGTTTCCGAGATAAAAATTCAAAAGCACAGCCTGTTTTCCCCAAAATGGCAAAAAATTGCAAAATTCAAAGGTCCGTATTTTTTAAACAATTTCGAAGAAAGCTAAATGATGACTTAAACACCCCGTAATTTCACATGAACTACAATATATTTCAGTTAGAACAAAATCCCTGATGTCGACGTCAAAAAGTGATTGAGCGAAAGGTATTTTTCTGTTTAGAAATCTGGTAAGCACATGTCGTCGCAGACCGCGTCCTTGAGTCAGAGGTAGGGTTATGCGACGTTCAAGTGGACACGGTTTTGAGAGTTCTACGGTAGAGTAAATTCTTGCAGGGTCTTTTAGTTGCTGCCCGACAGTCAAAACTCTGGGAGTTGCTCTCAAGTGGACCCACACCCGAAAGGAACTGTCGGGAGTAGCTCAAGCGACATTCTCTCAAATGGATACTTACAACAGAGAGGAAATGAGAGTGCTCACGCCATAGGAATTGGTTGGCTCGGGCGAGGTGCTGTCCTCAGCTTGTAAATTGCAGGGATCTGCCCTGTTTGGTTCCACGCTAGCATGTACAAAAACCCATTTCGTTCCATCATAAGAGGAATCTGCCCTGTTTGGTTCCACGCTAGCACAGACCAGAATCCATTCGAATCCGTCCGAGCAGAATCTGCTTTACGTGGTTCCACGCTAGTCATTTCACGATTCCTCAGATGTTGCGGTCGTAATTGTCGACTTATTTTGAATTCAGCAATTATTAATATTCTCGCCAAATTAAACTATGTAAAATTGTTGAGCGATAATTGTTTCCAATGGTTTTTTAGCTATTTATACTATTACAACATTCGACGAAACGAGCTCATCTGTTAATATTGATTTAACCGTAATATTTCGACTGCGTTTAGTTTGATCTTGTGAGCACAAAGCTAAAGATAATTTTATTTACCATCAATAAATATAACAATAATTGATCTTGAAACATCAAATGCAGGTTTCAGGCTATTCCCATCTCTAGACAAATTTGAAAAAAATATTATTTGGCTTATAGATAATAAACTGATTTCAGGAAATTGCGGACTTAAATATTTAAAAAATATGTTTAAATATTTATGAACAAATATTGATCATTTTTCATATAGTTATGAAAAAAATAAATGTAATTTATGTAAAAGAAAAGAAATTAACCTCAGCCGGTCGTGGCGGCAGTGTTCCGGTAAAAATGTAATTTGGCTTATTAGGGTAAAAAAATGTAAATCTGGCTTCTAAGGGGACCTGACCGCGAAAATCCTATCGTCCCTCGCGTTCTCCGGTTACTTGAGGTTTCCCATCTGAGAGTTTATGGTGCGTCTATCACTATAGAAACTTGGAGGACTCTTGACAAATTTTCAAACCCGCTGCTGTTTCTTTAAGCCCTCCAACTGACTATGTGTCCCGTCTGCACCATAAACTCATCTCCTTTGTTTGGATCTTTCACCCTGCGTCGGCTCTTCGACCCGAAAAATTGCCTACAATGCATTCTTTTTCCTTGCTGAAGAAATAAGGTTTCACTGACAATACATAATTTCATTCTTCGATATGTGCGAGACGTGGAATTATGACAGAACGATGAATTCGTCAAGATTATTGCCGCATATCACGGAAGTTCATTCATATCCGAATGCGTTCCAATCTATGAATGTGAAACGAGCATTTCAAGTTTTCGGAAGACGGTTTGCTGCGGCCATACAAGTTGCGGGGCAGAATCCGGAAGGGTTAATGATGAGAAGTGCATCGTGGAAAAACACAGTGGAATTTATTTAAAAAATAGACACAGCAATAGATTACTGTAATTGCTACTATCTCAGTAACAGGTCGAAGAAGAAGCCATTATGTGCAGAAAATGGAAAAGTATATGATACATTAAATGATTTTATGAAATGGACAAAAAAATGGAGTTTAAAACCATATGAATTAGAAAAAAGTAGGCATTTAGAAGAAAAAGATGTTACGCGGGTACCTTGTTTTAAAGGCCTAACAATGACGTTTCGCGCATTTTTGAATGTGTATGCTTCAATTGTTAAAGAAGAATCCACGCACGATTTTCAATACGCAGTTGGCTTGAGAAACCAAGATTCGGTGGAACAGCTGTTTTCAAAATTACGACAACGAGGAGGATTTAATTTTAATCCAACGTCGCGTATGGTGCGGTTGAATTTACGACATATTCTGTGCTCAAAATTAATTAAACCTAGGAATAGGACCAACACACAGGAAGATACAGACACACGTTCCTTAATAAGAGAAGAAAGCTGCATACCGATACAATTGAATGGGATAGCCACTCACGATGAAGAGGCCGAACAGGACCACGGTGCACTAGATTGTGCAATACATTTAAATAATAATATTGAGGATACGAATATTAATGCCTAGATGGACAAAGATACATCATTTTATGAAAGGACATCAATTGCATACTTTGCAAGTTACATTGTACATCATATAATGAAAAAATATGACTGTACTGAATGCCGTAATAAAATGATGAAAACTCCTATGGATTATGTTGAAATATGGGCATGGTTTAACAAAGAAGAAAGCTGCTACGATCACCGTGTAGCAGCTTCGAAAGTAAAAACTGTATCATTTGTGACAAGTAAGAGGTACATATACGGCTCATGCGGCTCATCTTGTCTCCTGCAAGCACTCCGGGTGGATCGAGTAGTTGGGTACCTGCAGGTGCCCCGGGTGGATCGAGTAGCTCGGGGGGCGAGATGGGACCGCGGTGACAACCGAATACATGTGTATACAGGTGCTTTTAATTTTATCCAGCTACATGGATCAATTAGAAGACTACTGTGTGACGACGCGCTATTGCAGATAGTACTGCAAGAGATTACAACCTCATCCCTCATCCTTTATTACGCAAAAACCGAGCCACCGTGCAGGTTTTAGTGGGTAGGAATCCCACACTACTCTCGCGGTCTTCCTCCAAAGCAAGCGGGGCTGCTTTTTAAAGGTTTCCTCCATGTAAAAAAAAAACGCCGAATGTAAGTACGCACTAAGTCATTAACGTTTTGCGTTTGTTTATATTTTTACGTTTTCTTTTGCGTACAGTATAGTACTAAATTTATCGTTTTAACGCTTTTCATTATACATAGATTATACAAATCGCTACTAATTTAGTTTCGTGAGAATATTAATATTCGCTATGAGTTCGAAATAAGTCGACAATTACGACCGTAATAACTGTGGAATCGTGAAATGACTAGCGTGGAACCAAACAGGGCAGATTCTACTCGGACGGATTCGAATGGATTCTTGTCTGTGCTAGCGTGGAACCAACAGGGCAGATTCCTCCTATGATGGAACGAAGTGGGTTTTTGTACATGCTAGTGTGGAACCAAACAGGGCAGATCCCTGCAATTTACAAGCTGAGGGCAGCACATCGCCCGAGCCAATCAATTCCTATGGCGTGAGCACTCTCATTTCTTCTCTGCATTTAGCGAGAATAGTTTTCGATAGTGATGTCGATAATTATCGATAATTATCGATAGTACCATTGATCGTTTTCACTCCTTATATACATGGTGTGCGTCGCCCATAAAAAATAAATCCTGTTTTTACTGAAATTTTTGCAACGGATCAATATTGCGAATAAAATTAACCAGTGGTTTTGAGTAGTGGGAGATTGGAAAAGTCGCCAGCGGCTGCAAGCTTCACGTAGTAAATCAAATTACATATTTATTTGTAATCATGCTAGAGTTAGGTTAGCTTAGGTAATTCAATTTGATCTTTATGAAAATTAATGTACAAAGAAATTGAAAGTAAAATATTCCAAAACGTGTATGCATTTTTTCATTATTTCATTCTTATTAAAGCAAATTAAAAGATATTCACTATATCTACAGATTTCAGAAAAGCAACAAAGTATAATTGCGCATCATTCAGTGGTATTCAGATTATTATTACTTCTGCCTGATTATAAATATATATGGTACGGTTATTAAGATAATACTGTCAAATTAGTTTTACTTAGAATTCAATGCATCCATTTTTTGGCAAATAACATTTGAACCACACCTGAGGAATTATATTGTGAAAATTTGAATACGATGTAATAAATATTTTCAGCATAATCATATAGTCTAAATTTAAATTTTACTAAAAAAATCATGAATCCCACTTCTTTTACCGAAATAAAATGCAACATTATTCAACACAAAAATGAAAAATTTGATTTTGATTCCACTTTGAAAGAAAAGTGGGAAGCAGCTAAAAAGAATGGAATATTTCGTTACGTATTAAATATTCAAGCTTCGAAGATATTGGATGGAAAATATCAGTTCCTGGCACAGGTAACACGTTTACATACATATTTAACAAATTACAATTTGTCATTTAAGCCTTTGCAATGTGGTTTTTCACAACCGCGACTAGCATTATGGATCAATTGTGTTTGTGCTTAAATTTTCTATTATTCTAGGCTTTAAAAAGTCTCAAGAATTCTGATATACTTATTGGAATCTTTAACTTAACGGACAAGTGATAGTTAAATGAGATGATGAAACCCTTTAGCAGTAACTGTACCTCGTCTGTCGCGATAATAATAAACGAGTCACAGTGCTGGCAGAGTGTTAACGAATACAATTTTCCAAACTTTATCTTAACACTTTACTGACCGCTAGCTGTTCAACAGCATACATACGTCAGACCAGCTGCTCAGCCGCAGATTCTCCCTGGCACCGGCTGTTTTTCGGTCTAGATCATTGCACGGGAGTATCTGTGCGTTTCGTATGCTCAGATTACATTGTCCGCTTTCTGTTATTATAGGATATATTATGGGATAATTAGATTTAATAAAATGTTTTATGTTCAAGATATTAATGATAAATTACATTTATTTTATATATTACAATGGCTTTCAGTTTAATAATTATGTAATAATACCATACCATATAATACTCCATATAATACCATATATTCACATACTTGAAATAAGAAATAATTAATATTTTTTCAAGGTATGGTACCGTTCAAAACAGCTACCGTTAACGTGTTCTACTTCTTTTTTTTTTAACAGTACAAACTCTACATTGTCTTTAGGGTCTCACACTTCGACCGCTAGTTACTACATTTATAAGTTTATGTTTTCCGAAATTCGAGAGTCTTCCGGGATTGTCTAATTTGGGTGATCTCCTTGTGGGTGCAGAACTGGGTATATCGTCATTTTGTTCCATACAATTAGTTTCATTATCTTCTATCCGCGAAAGTGCCACCTTGTGCAGGAAACTCTTGTACGTAATAGTTTCCCCGTTTAAAACTGTGTATGCTTTAAATGAATTAAAAAGCGCACAGTTTATAAAAAACATTACCACTCGTTTAGTCCATTTCTTTGTTTTTCTGAAAATGGAATTGTTTCCACGCACAGTTACGTATTATTGGCCGCAGTAATTCGTAGCGATTTTATTACACCCGCCAATAAACTGAAGACCAGGCAGCTGGATTCCACGTGTTTCGGCAAACTTAGGGACTGTAACGGTACTCGCGAAGCGCGGTCGACACTTGGAAAATTCCCGAAGAATGCGTACTCAGGTAAAACCCCCAAAACAATGAACACGTTCCACCACTCTTCTCCTAAATTTTCCCAACGTTTTTGCAAATTTCAACCAATCAAATCTTCACCACGCCCATCCTCCCTACACGATTCCTCCACCCTTAGCGAGTGGGAAAAACATTTTTTTTGTACAAACGATCAGAATTCAAAAAACTACATACCTGTAAAGAACACACCGAGAACTCAGTAAAAATCACATTGTACAGACAAACGTCTTACATTTATAACACATGCTTCATCAACCGCAAGCGCCGTGAACAGCATCAATCCGAATACACTTGAGTTTGAGCTATCGCGACACAACATTTGGTCCTTCGAGCCGGATCAGCGTCAGAGAAACGGGATCCGAAAATCACAAGTTCAGAGGAGTCTGCGGCGCAGTAAGTACAGCATCCTCGCAACCGGAAGCCAGCAGTCTTCCATCAAATCACAAGTTCAGAGGAGTCAGCGGCGCAGTAAGTGCAGCGTCCGCAACTTGGAGTCAGTGGCGTCAAGAGCGGCACATCCAAGAGTGAAATCACAATCCAAAGGAGTCAACACGTGGAACGCAACACCATCACCATCCCGAAGCGTCGGCCTTTGAAGCTCATCATCTACGTACCTCTACGACAAAGTGAGTCCGCACGCTTGTTTTTGAGTCACATTATCCGTCCGCTCCAGTTTATATACCACATTTCCCCAATCTATCCGAAAAAATGGCTCCGACTCTTGAAGAGCGTATGAGAACGTTGAAAGTGAGGCGCGAGGCGTTTAGAATTGAACTCGAAACCCTTCAGCAGACGTTAGAAAGTTTCGATTCAGGGTTAGTCGAACGGGAAATTTTAAGCGCGCAATTGGAGGAACTAGAGTTAGAGTACGCAACATTTAGCAAGACTCAACTCGAATTAGATAATTCTGATGAGACCGGAAATATGTTACGCGACCGTTTAAAGCTAAAAAACACGTACGTGGTATGCAAGGGTCGAATCACAAAGATTTTAGGGACAACAACGTTCCATCCAACGCATGACATTAACGCGCGCGATTCTCGCAGCCTTCCATCTCCATTAGACGCGGTAGACAACGACATCAAACTACCAAAAATTAATCTTTGAACCTTCGAAGATTCTTACGAAGACTGGCCCGGATTTTGCGATCAATTTCGTTCCGCCGTGCATGACAACCCCCGCATCACGGATTGCAAGAAATTAATGTATTTGAAATCATGCTTGCATAAAGAAGCCGCCAAGGCCATTGAATCACTCAGTATTTCGTCGGCAAACTATAAGGTCACATGGGAGATAATAGAGAAGCGTTTCGATAGACCCGCGAATACTGTAGCGAAACGCCTACAGACGATGTTTGAATTACCCTCGATGAACCTAAAATCATCGCATTCCAAGTTCCGTACATACGTAGACGCAATAGAATCACACTATAGAGCCTTACAAGCCTTAAATCTTAAATGAGGAACTTATGTTCCAATTGTTTGCGTAAGAATCATACCGCTAGCAAATGTGTCGCATCAACGTGCAAGCAGTGCCATAAGAGGCATCACACTCTCCTGCACACAGTTTTAATAACGGCAACAAGGAATTCACGCAGGTAAATGCCACCTGCTTGAACGTCTACATGCAACCCGCACAGGTACTCCTGTGCACCGCAGTAGTGGACATATACGATAACAAAGGGCAATCCCATTGCTGCCGCGTCTTGCTCGACTCGTGCTCCCAATCTCATTTGCTCACTGAAAAAATAATTCGACGGTTAGGCTTAGATACTCATAACATCTCGATACCCCTGAATGGAGTAAACGCAATGAGCTCAGTAATAAAGAAACAAACCGTTGCAATCATCAAATCGCGTCATAGTAATTATTCAATAAAACTTAACTTCTTAGTCGCTGAAAGGTTAGCCGGATCGTTACCTTTAGAGCCGATCGATCGCGAGTCTTTAAATATCCCTAAGGATCTAGCTCTACCCGACCCACAGTTTAACGAGCAGTCCGAGATAGACGGCCTTCTCGGTGCTTCTGTCTTTTGGTAGCTTTTATGCATCGGACGCATCCCAATACGCGATACCACAATGAAACTACAGAAAACAAAACTAGGCTGGCTAGTAGTAGGTGAAACAGTAGGCGAACCCCGAGGTAACCCAACTACATGCAACTTATCCCTCGAATCCCTTCACATAGACGTACAGAAATTTTGGGACATCGAAGAATGTTCGCCAGAACGAATCCTTTCGTCTGATGAACAGAAGTGCGAAACCCATTTTAATTTAAATACCACCCGCGATCCCTCAGGTCGATATGTAGTTCGATTGCCATTTAAAATCGACCCAGAAAACCTAGGCCAATCGTACAACACTGCACTAAGACGGTTTCTATCGTTAGAGAGGTCTCTCGACAGGAGACTAGATCAACGAGAGCAGTATACCACATTCATGAACGAATACCAAAATCTCGAGCATATGACATCATTTATTGTTAACATCGTATCGAGTAGACACAAAAGTAAAAGGGCTACATAATAAACTTAAAAAGTAGGTCCAAGAAATACGGTTCAACCGCGTTCAATCAGAATATTACATGGTTCTAAAAGCATTAAAGATCATCCTCATTTACATTCATATCCACAAGATTAAAGAAACTCTTCTTTAACTGTGAATAGGATCATTTAGTCGTATACTAATCTTGTCGATATTGTTGTTACATTTTATTGGAGGTATTATGGGGTACGAGCGGTGCAGGCAGCCGACCGTGATAGTAGAACCCGCTGCTACCGCGCGGCCCGCTCATCCGAAACAGGGGCACGCCGGACCTTTTACAGCTCATTGTGACGTTAATTTTCAAGTGTCCATCCTGATCCAGTGCTTATTTTGTAGCTAAGACTTCGAGGAATTTGAAAATATTTTTTTCAAAATTTAAACCCGTAATGGCCTCCATGGAGAAATTTGCAAAAAAGATTTTGTTTACAATTTTGATAATGAAAAATTGCTTGTACCGAAAAACAAAAAATGCAGTGCGATAGATCGAAGCCTGCAGATTAAAATGAAAAAAAGAAGATACCAATCGGTTGAGTAGTTTCCGAGATAAAAATTCAAAAGCACAGCCTGTTTTCCCCAAAATGGCCAAAAATTGCAAAATGCAAAGGTCCGTATTTTTTAAACAATTTCGAAGAAAGCTAAATGATGACTTAAACACCCCGTAATTTCACATGAACTACAATATATTTCAGTTAGAACAAAATTCATGATGTCGACGTCAAAAAGTGATCGATTCGGCATGGAATGACTCTATGCGAACTCTGTGGAAATATCGGCTTGACTGGGACGAACCAGTTCCTCCCGAGCTTCGTACCTCATGGGCCGCGTACGAACAACAACTCCAACGCGTACAAAGCATCAAAATTCCCCGACGCGTTATCGGGGAACATCACACACAATTACAATTGTATGGATTTTGCGATGCGAGTGAGCAAGCGTACGGGGCCTGCCTATACGTACGTACCACCGATCACGATCAAAACCACAAAGCACAACTATTATGCTCCAAGTCAAAGGTCGCTCCCTTGAAGACGCAATCTCTACCGCGTCTGGAGCTTTGCGCTGCCCTCTTACTTGTAAGGCTCTATAAAACGGTCAGTAATGCGATCAATGTCAAGTTCCAGAAAATAACATTCTGGTCAAACTCAATGATCGCTCTTCATTGGATCAATACGGCACCACACACCCTAAAACAGTTTGTAGGAAATCGAGTGAGCCAAATATAACAAGGTAGCTCTCAATCACAATGGCGTCACGTTTCTTCCGGAGATACTCGGTACTCGCGAAGCGCGGTCGACACTTGGAAAATTCCCGAAAAAACAATGAACATGTTTCACCACTCATCTCCTAAATTTTTCCAATGTTTTTGCAAATTTCAACCAATCAAATCTTCACCACGCCCATCCTCCCTACACGATTCCTCCACCCTTAGCGAATGGGTAAACCATTTTTTTTGTGCAAACGATCAGAATTCAGAAAACTACAGACCTGTAAAGAACACACCGAGAACTCAGTAAAAATCACATTGTACAGCAAATCGTCTTACATTTATAACGCATCCTTCATCAACCGCAAGTGCCATGAATAGTATGCTAGATATTGGTCCGCGCGATCTACGCCCTTCATATATCTGTTATAATCTATGATGGAATTAGGCTTTTGTATTGGGGCATTTGATCTTTTACTTCTGCTTGTGGATTCCGTCAATTGTGCAGAATGTATAGTAGATATCATAATTACATTTCTTCTGCCATTATTCCATACTTCTAACAAAATTTGACGATTCCTACGGAATTCGTGCTGACCTCTTGAAAGTCGTAATGTTTATAGTGATGGAAGGAGACCTCTATTTTTTCGAATGGTTCTGCACACTCGCACTTTCTTTCGCAGTAGAATTTTAGCCATCTTGACGCTGTTATAATAATTATCTTGATAAATGTGGTGCCATATGTTTTTGTATGGTTCAATAACCGTTAAAACCGTATCTTCCAATTTTTTGCCATCAGCAGCATACATGTGAAAATTGCATTTGTATCCTGTGACAGTTTCACACAGCATTCTTACAAGTATTCCGTGTTTTGTAATTTTTGCCGGGTTGTACGTTTTAATGAATAGCCGACCTCTCCACGGAATTATGCATTCATGCAAAGATAATTGTTGATTGGGCTTATATACATCAATAAACTTTCGCTGTAAATAGTCAACGACAGACTGAATTTTAGCAAGCTTATGTGCATTTTGAAGAAAGCTGTCGTTATTGCAAAAATGCCAGCTCTGCATTATTTGCACAAATCTATTTCTGCTCATGACTTTGAGAAGAATGGAGTTTCTATGTATACTTCGATCTGTGGACCAGTAGTCGTAGAACACGTCTTTTTTTACCTGACCCATTAGAACTATTAGTCTTAACAATTTCTTCATTTCCGTTACCGTTATATCTGTCCACTTTTTCGCTCTTGATGGAATTTTATATTTTTGCATAATCTGATAATGATATCTGTTGGGCTCCTTCACTAAGAGCTCGAGAAAGTCAACTCCAATAAATAAATTGACGCTGTCCATTACATTTTCTGTAGAACTAGGCATAATTTTTATGCCGGGGTTGCCTTCAAAAGGTTCCAAAATTATTGCTTCATCTTCTGTCGAACATGTATCATCGTCATCTTCAATGTTATTTGTATCGTCTTCGATGTTACTTATCTCGTCGTCTTCTGAATCACTACATGTTAGTGGCACTACAGAACTCCGCTTTCGAATTATTATATCGCTGCCATCACTTTCGACATCACTATCACTTCCTGAATAACTGTCAGGACAATCTGATAAGTCGTCTAAATAATACTCTCCGGTACCATTTTTTTCGCTCATTGCGAATGGTACATTTTTCAAAACGCTATGAGAATGTGGAAAATTACAAAGCAACGCAATTAATGTTGTGCCCCGAGAGCTTCGACTCGGAGCGGTTGCGGGATTTTGGCTTAGTTGGGTTCGTGAGCGGACAAAGGATTGGAATCCACCAGGCGTTCTTCAATAATACTTAGTTTATTGCAGCTATTCTTGTACTAGACAGAGGTGAGTTGGATGCGTTGTGCATTCGTTGATGGTTTGATCGCGAGTCTCTCTTTTGGGCGAGACCCATTGGTTTTATTATCAGCTGTGGGGTGTAACAAAATTAGTAGGAGTAGTCACGTGGTATCATGGAAGTCCACTCGGCAACAACTATAACGTGATCAGTCAGTCACGTTATGCTGATTCTACAACTCTTGCAATTCTGCAAATTTTATATCTCGTTTCCAGAACCTTCTATGCTGATGCACTACTGTAAGCTATCCTAGAATGTCGGGCACAACACTAACACAACTGAGTAACGTACCTCAATACTAAATAATAAATGATTGTTCATATAATAATGATTGTCTATCGCCAAGACAACCGATTAATAGGCTACCGGTTGATGAGCGTCGGCGACAAAAGCCGATTAGTAGGCCATCGGTCGGTAAGCGTTGACGACGAAAAGCCGATTAATACGCTATCGGTCGGTAAAGTGTTAAATTTGTTATAGGTTAGCATCGTAGTTGTAATGAATAATTTATACTTTACGAAGTATCTCATGTTTTAGAAAATCTTAAATGTTCATTATGTAAAATTCATGATTTAGTGACATACGAGAAATTTGTTACGCATAATGCAGGGTGAGATACCTAGTATGATGACCTCAAATTACTTGCTAACTACTTGTTGTATGAAAAAATGTTTTAAACCAAAGTTGCATGGTATCAAGGAGGGTATATAAAAAAATAGTTTATTTTATACAACTTTACATTTTTAACAATATATGAAGGTCACCTTTAACTGTTCAAATGGAATGCCTAATATTTTTTGGAAATTTCGCTCAGTCAATGGTAGGCAAATGTGATGAGACAGAAAAATTGTGTTTGTGAAGGTAGATAATTTACGATGCGTTCTCGTAACTCATAAAAATCCTGTTCTTCTGTCAAACTATTTAGGCAGGGTAACGTGTACCACCAACACTTAAAACTGTTTCTCAGGGTCTTGCAATCTGGTTACGCATTTGTATTGCATCAAACGGACGACAGTTCGAACACCGAGTGTAATAAAACGTGTTGAGTATTGTACTGATACCTTGGTAAGCGTTAATTTTAGACCACATCGCTATGGAGAAAGCTTTATTTTAAAAACGAGTGTAACAATTATACCACTTCTGGGTCGAGGGCACTGACATGTCCTGCAAATCAGTGCTCATCTTCATTTTTGGATAGCCTTCTTGTGACCATTGGTAGCCCACCCATCTTGATAACCCTTGTGAGGGTGCTATAACGGTTAAAAGTTAGTTTTAAGGGCTGGAAAACACTGTACCCCCGGCTTGTTTATGAACACGGCATGAATTTATGACGCGTCATTCATTTGGCGCGCAGAAGATCTGAGCTTCTTTTTTAGCTTCTTATCTCTGGCCAACACAGTTTGACGCAACGACATACGATTTTTATGAATGATGAGTATGCACCGTAAATTACCTGCCTTCGCAAACATACAGGGTGTAACGCAACAGTATGGACATATTTTAAGGGGTGATTCTACAGGTCAAAATAAAGCGAAAATCAAGAGTGACAATTTTCCGTTTGAGGCTTTGTTTACGAGATATCGATGTTTAAAAAACGGCGTTTGAACGCCTGCCGATAGGCAATCAGACGCGTGCGGCCCGACTCAAACAGCTGCATTCAGTGGCAGTCATTCGCTACGACGTCGCAGGAACCATGATCTACCGCACCGTGAAATCTGACATCCAAAAGCTACACGCGTTATGATGTACAGCATTCAACCTGCTTGGTTGTAAAACTCCACATGGGCATATCGAAAACCGCCCAATGGGATTATCAAGTAAAGAGGGTGACGGCCTTCAATCCAAAATTTTCTTCTCAAAAACCAAATACACATGCACTGCGATTGTTCCGTCCGCAAGTGTCTATGCGTACACGCGATTGTCCCGTCCGTGATGGTTCATAATACACCCTTCAACACAGAAATTTGCAGCACACGAAGATCACGATTCCAAGATTTGCACTAAACTTATTATTCCAGGAGATGTTCCTCGTGCCCACCACTCGCTTCAATGCAGTGATTCAATCTTTGATGCAAATCGAGTCACAGATTTCGGAAGTTTGTTATGATTGTCAGAGAACATCATCATGTAGTCGTATTCCGCAAATGTACACGACCCTTTGGACACTTGGCACCACCACTATCACCGCACGTAACCGATTGTAACAAAAAGTAGCTTTAAAATTGAGATTGCGCATCTAGAAATTGAAATAATCAAGTTCTAAGAATTAGACTTAATTAAAAATCGAGAGTAATAACAATAGAATTAAATGCAATATTAAATCTATGCCGAATACTAAAATTGAAAGTACAACTGGAATGTTTAAACCATTCCGTATTCAACAGCGTACAAACAGCAACTGCCTCGATCGTGTAGAAATAATGTTCAACCGATGCACGCCGAATCGTCACGAGTTGTCGATAGGGCAACACTGCTGCCCCTTTGTACGGCCGAAAGAATAACAAATACTTCCAAGCAGTTTCCGTAGATACGACTCGCGACGATTCGGCACGCATCGGTGATCGTTATTTCTAGACGATCGAGACAGTTGCTGCTTGTAGGACGTTGAATACGGGACGGTTTAAACATTCCAGTTGTACTTTAAGTTTTAGTATTTAATATTGCGTTTATTTCTTTTGTTATTACTCTCGTTTTTTAATTTAGTTTGGTCCTTAGAACTCGATTATTTCAATTTCTAGATACATAATGCCAATCTTAAAACTACTTTTTCTTGCAATTGATTATGTGCGGTGATAGTGGTACCAGATGTCCAAAGGTTCGTGCACATTTGCGAAATACGCTAACATGATGATGTCCTCTGACAATAATAACAGACTTTCGGAAATTGTGACACGACTTGCGTGAAAAAGTTGAACCACTATCTTCAAGTGGATGGTGGAAGCGAGGAACATCTCCTGGAACAATAAGTTTAGTGCAAATCGTGGACACTCGCTGATGGGTCAGTCGCATGTGTATTTTGTTTTTGAGGAGAAAATTGTTGATTGAAGGCTATCACCCTCTTTACTTGATAATTCCATTGGGTGGGTTTTGATATGCCCATGTGGATTTTTACAAGTAAGCAGGTTGAATGCTGTACATCGTAAAACGTGTGCCTTTTGGGTGTGAGATTACGTGGTGCGGTAGGTCATGGTTTCTCTTCCATGTAGCCAATGACTACCACTGAACGCAGCTGCCGGACTCGAGCTGCTGCCCGTCAAATTGCCTACCGGCAGGCGTTTTCACCGCGTTTTTTAAACATCGGTATCTTATTAACAAAGCCCCAAATGCAAAATTTTCATTCTTGATTTTCGCTTTATTTTGGCGTGTAGAATCACCCCTTAAAATATTTACAGAGGGTTGCGTTACACCCTGTATAATGAAAAATGTAAAAAACGCGTTAGAAAATGTTTAGAGTGCAACGGTGGAACATTCGAATACTTACTGTAATAAAGTACGTTTCTGACACAAGATGTCAAATATCTCGTGAAGTATTGGCATTTCGATGACCTTGGGTGAGAACTTTCATACGTAGAATAATAAAGGGTTAATAATGTGGGAGGTGGAACCGTTGACTGTCGGACTGACGGTTCGCGCAGGGGCGTGCTTGCCTCGCCTTGAACACCGCTCAGTTGTTTTTCGGCACGCGTGTTGCTAGCTGGACGAGGTAAACATAACAATAGGTGCATGATCGAGGAGAGTGAGTGCGAGAGAGTAAAAGCCAGGTGTGAGAGAGACGAGAGCGAAAGTGCGACAACCGCGAGAATGCGTGTATGATTCAGTATGTGCGTGTGTCCGATATATACGGAGAAAACTGAAGAATGAGAGAGATTTTACAAAAACAGCGAGGAGCGAGCGTACGAGCATTAGTGTCCAAATTACTGTATTACGTGGGATTGTTATTCTTTGTCGAATACTAAAAATAAATCCCTACAATAACAAAAGATCGACTAGTTTAGAAAAAAAATGGTTTGCATTAAAAAATAAAGTGCAACTGCACCTGGCGGGTGCATCGAGGCATCCCATTAAAAATAAGATCATAGGAAGTGTCGGCCACGTATTATGCCATATGATTTTTCCGTCTATCATTTTTTCCTATTTTTACTTAAAGAAAAGCAGTAACCTGCCCCATTTCCCAGATTCACCCCGTATACGATGCACTGTCTGCCTTTGTTAGTCATAGGCGCTATTTGTAGATACCAAGTAAAACGCAGTGAAAGATGAAATTTTTATTTTTGCATGTTTGCGCATTTTTTCGTCGTTAGTACCACGAGTTTTTTTAACTCTGCTTGTTGTTTCATTCCTTTATATTATATGTATACTATATTTCATATCATCATGTGACGCATATCGTATATACAGGGTGTCCCAGAACTACCTCAAGAGCCGAAAAGGGGTGATAGCTGAGGTGATTCTGAACACCTTTTTCCTTTGCGAAAGTGTTGTTTGAGGCTTCGTTTTTAAATAGTTAACGAAAAATACTGAGCAATCAGAGCGCGCGTAGAGCCCGCGCTCAGGGACGGCGCACGGCGTGTCATGCTAGGTAGCGACGTTTGACCGTCGCCCCAAACAAAACGCGTCGGTATAACACGGAGCAAAAGTTAACATCGAATTATTCATTATTCATGAATGGAAATGAACTAAAATATAAACGAAATCAATTTGTCGTTATTACTTGAACAAAACAGAATTAGAATCGACTGACTAACGAGTCTATCAAGTACGACGTATGTTACATTTTAAACAATTCACCAACAATTGGAATTAGACTTACCCGTTTCTCCAGATATGAACCTGCTTAGATGAAAATGGGTCACTGTCATCCTACCGATCATTCGTATCATTATTACATCAAGGAGTAACACGTGATGCACAACAGCTGATACTCCACGGTCAGGTCAGTTATTTCACTTCACTTCTCGAATTTTACTTTACTGCACGATCGTTGTCACTTTTGTGAGGGCGTAACACAACCTTCTGCAAAAATTTTAGGGGGTGATTCTACGGGCCAAAACAAGGTGAAAATCAAGAATAACAATTTCGCATTTGAGGTTTTATTAATAAAATACCGGTGTTTGAAAAAACGGGCAGCTGTGTTTAGTGGCAGTCATTCGCTACACGGAAGAGAAACCATGACCTAGCGCACCACGTAATCTGACACCCAAAAAGACACACGTTTTACGTTGCACAGCATTCAACCTGCTTACTTGTAAAAATCCACATGGGCATATCAAAACCCGCCCAATGGGATTATCAAGTAAAGAGGGTGACGGCCTTCAATCCATAATTTTGTTCTCGAAAACCAAATACACACGCATCACGATTGTCCCGGCCGCGAATGCGTATGCGTACACGCGATTGTCCCGTCCACGATTGTTCACAATACACCCTTAAACACAGAAATTTGCAGCACACGAGGATCAAGTACACCTGTACCACGATTGTCCTATCTGCGAGTGTCCACGATTTGCACTAAACTTATTATTCCACTAGAATATTTAAATCGTTTCGTATTCAATGTCGTACAAGCAACAACTGTCTCGACCGTTTAGAAATAATAATCTACCGATGCATGCCGAATGGTCGCGAGTCGCGTCTAGGGAAAGCGTTCGGCGGCATTTGTTATTCTTTCGGCCGTAGAAAGGGGCAACAGTGTTGCCCTTTTCTGCCGACGAGGCAGATACGACTCCCGACGATTCGGCTTGCATCAGTAGATCATTATTTCTAGACGATCGAGACAGTTGCTGCTTGTACGACGTTGAATACGGAACGGTTGAAGCATTTTAGTGGAATAATAAGTTTAGTGCAAATCGTGGATACTCGCAGATCGGGCAGTCGCATGTGCGCATACACATTCGCGGCCGGGACAATCGTGATGCGTGTGTATTTGGTTTTCGAGAACAAAATTATGGATTGAAGGCCGTCACCCTCTTTACTTGATAATCCCATTGGGCGGGTTTTGATATGCCCATGTGGATTTTTACAAGTAAGCAGGTTGAATGCTGTGCAACGTAAAACGTGTGTCTTTTTGGGTGTCAGATTACGTGGTGCGCTAGGTCATGGTTTCTCTTCCGTGTAGCGAATGACTGCCACTAAACACAGCTGCCCGTTTTTTCAAACACCGGTATTTTATTAATAAAGCCTCAAATGCGAAATTGTTATTCTTGATTTTCACCTTGTTTTGGCCTGTAGAATCACCCCTTATGCAGAAGGTTGCGTTACACCCTCACAAAAGTGACAGCGATCGTGCAGTAAAGTAAAATTCGAGAAGTGAAGTGAAATGACTGACCTGACCGTGGAGTATCAGCTGTTGTGCATCACGTGTTACTCCTTGATGTAATAATGATACGAATGATCGGTAGGATGACAGTGACCCATTTTCGTCTAAGCAGGTTCATATCTGGAGAAACGGGTAAGTCTAATTCCAATTGTTGGTGAATTGTTTAAAATGTAACATACGTCGTACTTGATAGACTCGTTAGTCAGTCGATTCTAATTCTGTTTTGTTCAAGTAATTACAACAAATTGATTTCGTTTGTATTTTAGTTCATTTCCATTCATGAATAATGAATAATTCGATGTTAACTTTTGCTCCGTGTTATACCAACGCGTTTTGTTCGGGGCGACGGTCGAACGTCGCTACCTAGCATGACACGCCGTGCGCCGTCCCTGAGCGCGGGCTCTACGCGCGCTCTGATTGCTCAGTGTTTTTTGTTAACTATTTAAAAACGAAGCCTCAAACAACGTTTTCGCAAAGGAAAAAGGTGTTCAGAATCACCTCAGCTATCACCCCTTTTCGGCTCTTGAGGTAGTTCTGGGACACCCTGTATATACACCAGCGACATATACATCTATCGATCTATCGGTGAATTGTTGTAGCGATTACGAAAGAACTCCGCGACTAGTAGAACCGATCGCCACTGATCCTTACGATACGAGATCAATATATATACATCCTCGTTCAATCGTCAAACCTGACAGAGTATAATTTTAGAAACCCCTCTCGACCTTCCTACATAATATCTCTGTTAATTATACCATGTTTTATATCGTTGAATTCAGAATGAAGAATAGTTAGCAATACGATGAAAAAAATCGAAATTTTAAAAAACCGCGGGAATAGCAAACATTGATTTTTTGTGAAAAAATGTCATTTTCGAATATTAGTTGCAACCAATGTGTTATGCGTTGAAGACAGTAAAACTTTGTCTTCCGTTGCACGGAACAATGCGCGTGGAAATTTTGATAAGGTTTATGGTACGTACCGCGGAAAAAAAAGAATATTTTTGAGGGAGAGAATTTCGTTTAAATTGCTTGCCGTCTGGAAGCAATTTATTTCACGTTCGGGCAAAACGTTGCCACTTAAATTACTCTCGCCAGCCTCAGTAATCGACAAATATCATAAACGTGGATTTCCAAATGGTCGCAAGCATATTGTAACGGTACGCAACGCCGACTCACGGGACCTAAAGGAATTTCCCACCGCGACCAAAATTTCCAGAACCCTCGCGGTTCCAGGTATCGCCCCACTTCTTCCGGGAAACCCCGCGCTTCGGGCGCACCGGAGGAGTGATGGACCTGGAACCTGTACGCTGATTTGCAAAAATTACCGTTTCGTTTTGACCAATCAGCGTACATAAGGAGGGAAGTCGTCGACGGACTTCCTTCCAAGAAACACAACTACTTCGACACGCGAGAAGTAAAGATCAAATGCGATCACGAAAAAGAATTACTTCGACACGCGAGAAGTAAAGATCGAACGCGATCACGAAACTGTCACCCGATAGCATCTTCGGCTCAGATTGTACGCCAAAGGTTCATTAGACGCAGGACCTAATTCTACCACTGAAATCGGCAGCACTTCGTGCACTCTTAATCCACTGCTCAATATTAATTTGGCGGGCAATGTCGCGAGTAAACGTTGCGCCCCTAAAGGTGTCCAGGGACTTACACCCCCTGGTAGGACTAATCCACGCAGCGGCGCTCGCGACGTATCGTATTCGATATCGACGTGGCACGATACAATTCACTATTGTTTTAAATATTTTTCCCTATCTTTTGTCTTCTAACCAGTATACAGGGTGTCCCAGAACTATCGGAAGAGCCGAAGAGGGGCGATAGCTGAGGTGATTCTGAACACCTTTTTCCTTTGCGAAAATGTTGTTTGAGGCTTCGTTTTTAAATGGTTAACGAAAAACATTGACTAATCAGAGCGCACGTAGAGCCCGCGCTCAGTGACGGCGCACGACGCGTCGTGCTAGGTAGCGACGTACGACCGTCGCCCCGAACAGAACGCGCTGGTATAGCACGAAGCAAAAGTTAACGTCGAATTATTCATTATTTATTAATGGAAATTAACTAAAATACAATCGAAACCAATTTGTCGTTATCAGTTGAAGAAAAAAGAATTAGAATCGACTGATTAACGAGTCTATCAAGTACGACGTATGTTACATTTTAAACAATTCACCAACTATTGGAATTAGTCTTACCTGTTTCTCCAGAAATGAACCTGCTTCGACGAAAATGGGTCACTGTCATTCTACCGATCATTCGAAAACGTAACACGAACTACACAACAGCTGATTTTACGATCAGGTCAACGAACTCACTGCACTTGACACAGCTTACCACTTGAACGATAACCGTCACTGGATCATTCTACCGATCCGGATCATTCGAAAACGTAACACGCGGTTCACAACAGCTGATGATCCACGGCCAGGTCGGTCATCTCACTTCACTTCCCGAATTTTACTTCGCTGCACGACCGTTGTAATTTTTACGAGGGCGTAACACAACCTTCTGCAAAAATTTTAGGGGGTGATTCTACGGGCCAAAATAAAGCGAAAATCAAGAACGACAATTTTGCATTTGAGGCTTTGTTAACAAGATACCGGTGTTTGAAAAACCGGGCAGCTGCGTTCAGTGGCAGTCATTCGCTACATGGAAGAGAAACCATGACCTACCGCACCGTGTAATCTGATACCCAAAAGGCACACGTTTTACGTCGCACAGCATTCAACCTGCTTACTTGTAAAAATCCACATGGGCATATCGAAACCCGCCCAATGGGATTATCAAGTAAAAAGGGTGACGGCCTTCAATCCACAATTTTTCACGAGGGATCCAACTACTAACATCCAAATACTATGCGTACACGCGACTGTCCTATCTGCGAGTGTTCACGATTTGCACTAAACTTATTATTCCACTAGAATGCTTAAATCGTTCCGCATCCGACGCCGTACAAGCAGCAACTGTCTCGATCGACTAGAAATAATGATCTACCGATGCATGCCGAATCGTCGGGAGTCGTATTTGCGTCGTCAGCAGAAAAGGGCAACACTGTTGCCCCTTTCTACGGCTGAAAGAATAACAAATGCCGCCGAACGATTTACCTAGACGCGGCTCCCGACGATTCGGCATGCATCGGTAGATCATTATTTCTAGTCGATCGAGACAGTTGCTGCTTGTACGGCGTCGGATGCGGAACGATTTAAACATTCTAGTGGAATAATAAGTTTAGTGCAAATCGTGGACACTCGCAGATAGGACAGTCGCGTGTACGCATAGTATTTGGATGTTAGTAGTTGGATCCCTCGTGAAAAATTGTGGATTGAAGGCCGTCACCCTTTTTACTTGATAATCCCATTGGGCGGGTTTCGATATGCCCATGTGGATTTTTACAAGTAAGCAGGTTGAATGCTGTGCGACGTAAAACGTGTGCCTTTTGGGTATCAGATTACACGGTGCGGTAGGTCATGGTTTCTCTTCCATGTAGCGAATGACTGCCACTGAACGCAGCTGCCCGGTTTTTCAAACACCGGTATCTTGTTAACAAAGCCTCAAATGCAAAATTGTCGTTCTTGATTTTCGCTTTATTTTGGCCCGTAGAATCACCCCCTAAAATTTTTGCAGAAGGTTGTGTTACGCCCTCGTAAAAATTACAACGGTCGTGCAGCGAAGTAAAATTCGGGAAGTGAAGTGAGATGACCGACCTGGCCGTGGATCATCAGCTGTTGTGAACCGCGTGTTACGTTTTCGAATGATCCGGATCGGTAGAATGATCCAGTGACGGTTATCGTTCAAGTGGTAAGCTGTGTCAAGTGCAGTGAGTTCGTTGACCTGATCGTAAAATCAGCTGTTGTGTAGTTCGTGTTACGTTTTCGAATGATCGGTAGAATGACAGTGACCCATTTTCGTCGAAGCAGGTTCATTTCTGGAGAAACAGGTAAGACTAATTCCAATAGTTGGTGAATTGTTTAAAATGTAACATACGTCGTACTTGATAGACTCGTTAATCAGTCGATTCTAATTCTTTTTTCTTCAACTGATAACGACAAATTGGTTTCGATTGTATTTTAGTTAATTTCCATTAATAAATAATGAATAATTCGACGTTAACTTTTGCTTCGTGCTATACCAGCGCGTTCTGTTCGGGGCGACGGTCGTACGTCGCTACCTAGCACGACGCGTCGTGCGCCGTCACTGAGCGCGGGCTCTACGTGCGCTCTGATTAGTCAATGTTTTTCGTTAACCATTTAAAAACGAAGCCTCAAACAACATTTTCGCAAAGGAAAAAGGTGTTCAGAATCACCTCAGCTATCGCCCCTCTTCGGCTCTTCCGATAGTTCTGGGACACCCTGTATGTGTATAAACGAGAGGGGTGGCTCGGACAAAAGGGTTTTTTCTCCCTTAAAGTCGAGATTAAGTACCAACGAAATACGGCAAAGTTAATAGGTTGGACCAATGAATAATTATACTAAATTTCAGCAAAATCGGCATATGTCACTTGCTGAACATTCCTTGCAACAAAAGGGCGCTACAATAGTTTTTTGTGAAATAATTGCTTGCGACACTTCAAATGAGATACTCTGTACAGGGAGGCACTGCTCAAAACGATGACGTTGAAGACATATTTCAAGGAACACGTATAGTGTTATGTTTTTACAATTAAAAATAGGTTGTAAAATATAGAAAAATGTGTCCATTGTATTCACTGCTTTTACGAGGGTTACAATGAATGTGGTGCTTCAGGTGCGTCATTCAAGTGTCCAATGCGTAAAAGGCGATGAAAATCAATATAATATACATTTAAGAAATTAATAATATTTGTCCTTACCGCAACTAGCAAGGTGTTAAAAAGACCATTCAATATGTATGTATATGGTACGTGGGACACACTATACTGAGTAAAAAACTTTAGTCAACATAAGTCGAAAACTCAACCGTTTTTGAGATGTAAACACTTTTGTAAGTTAGCATCACCAGACTTTTTGGCTTTTACTTACTGCATGCGATGTTTCTGCAGTGTTTAAAAGTCGCTTTTCAAAAGAACTCGCGATTTTGTGAGAAGAAAATGCTAAGCGTGTGTAGAAATGGTACGAGGTCATGTAGAACATCTTCTGTAGATATCGAAAAGCTACCCTGATGGACAAGTCTGTCCGGACAAGATGTTGTAGCAAGCAACGTTGGATAGTCGACATTGGGCGCCATTTCTAGCTACGTTTGCTACTCAGGTTTTTTACTCAGTATAATGTGTCCTATGCACCATATAGATATTGAATTCTTTTTTTAACACCCTGTATGATTCGCCTTTCTTCGCGTCACTAATGTGTGAATGGGCACAAAGATTCGTCGATGCTCATTTGGCTCTTTACTTCCAGCGGAGCGCTTTAAATTTAAATGCGATAACTTCGATAAAAAAACTTTAATATGAATGTATGAACTGGCTTTGTATGGACTGGCTACTGAGGCTTCGATGTGTTCAAGTTGATGCTTCGTTTTAAAAGTGATTGGTGTGTGTCGGGGTGAATGTGTTCCCGAGGGGTTGTGTCTCGGAGTGGAGGTGCTACCTATAGGTCCCTCTATCGGGGGAGCGAAAACCTGGTCAGCGTAGCGGAATTTTCCTCTGGGTCACGATGGTCAGTTTGGTACTGTTACAAAATTGTTAGGCATTTCGGAACTCCGGGTTTATAGTACGTCTGAAAATATTGAGGACAGATGTGCGCGAAGACTCTAAATAACATAATTGATTCTATGACGGAAGATTCCTAAAAAATAGTTGTTTTCTTTAAGTCGTGCCATAAATCTTTGCTGCCATGGTCCTTCGCATGCGGGTCTATTGAAAAACTTTCTATTAAGTTTTAGTACGTGTGGCAGGGTTTTTTTCCACAACATGTATATTAATTTCCCCATATTTTAACTTTGGTTTGATTGAAAAAAGCAGTCCCCCATCTTTGGAAGCCTTTTTTTTTCCGCGAACCTCATGGTAGATATTCAAAATGGACTCGATAGGAATGAAATATGCTTAATAGAATTTAAATTGACCAGCCTAGAATGACCCGCATCTACCTCATTGTCGTGTAAAACTTATTATTATCGAATTTTATGTGAATGTTTTTAATTTTCTGGATCAAATAATTTAACAATTCCAGCTTAACACTGAACGTGGTAGCAACAGAAGACCTCCCGAAAACATTACATCGCTGAAGCAACCTTTTGATGAAGATCTTTTTAACTTTCTAAAGCTGGCACCAGAAGAAGAAATAATCAATTTAAAGAGCAAAAATCAAGAAGATATCATTGCCATCAATATTAGTCCGCTCGAATACTGTCATTCCTTGCTGTTACCACACAGATCGAAAAGGTTACCACAAATTGTAACAAAACACAGTTTGTATAAAGCTATAGAACTGTTTTCATTGAGTTCTTCCCCGTAAGTATTATTAAGCTAGAAAAAATTAAAATGTTTGTAGTATCTAATTGGGATAAATGCATTATAATATGATTATAAAATGTTTAATTCGTAATTTAATTGCTTTGGTTAATGGGAAGTTATATCATAAACAATGTATTTTTAGAGAATTTGCCAGTCTATATACTAATTTAGTACATACGATAGAGCAGTATTACTGTTGCAATTTTGAATTCTCCTTTCGTTTTCTGTACGTACTTATTGTTACATTCAATTTACAAATTCTGGTGTTTTAGAATTCCATATGTTGCATCTTTCCAAAAATATTACGCAGTTAAAGACTGCCTTTGACTTACGAGATGCGTGCACCAATATTTTTCAATTCTTGACTCAGAAGGGAGGTTAACCAACGAGAACACACCGATTTTGATGAAGTTTTCAGAAAAGGTAGCTCTAAAAAATTGTGGGTTCATATTATTTTTATCAGCAATCGTGCAAGTTGAATTACATAATTTGGTCCACCACCCTTCAAACTTGGGGTAAAAAACCTATTGGTTCAAATATCTCCAAAAACTATTGAAGAGAGAAGAATGGTGTCAATTGAAAAATGTGTGTTTTTGCATGATAAAACTGATTATGCAAGTAGATTGTGTAAAAGCTCATTTATTACAAAAATGTATTTAAAAATATGATTTTATTGTTTAGTTTTATGTGTATTTTGAATTTGAGCTCATAATATATGTATAAATTTTTGCGTCTATCAACGCTTTGATATTGTTTAAACAAATTTACTTTTACGCAATCTGCTTGCACAATCAGTTTTGCCACGCAAATTTCATTAACTCGCACCATTCTTCTATCTTTAATAGTTTTCGAGATAGTTGATCAAGTAGATGTTACACCCTTTTAACATTAAAGGTGGCTTTCACCCCTTTTACATGCACGATTGCTGAAAGTTTGATAAAAATTGGTAGTTGCCGTTGATTAATCTCCCTTGTTAGCATTTGGTAACTTTCTAGAACCCTTCCAATGCACCACTACTATTAATCGCATTCAAATTAGTATTCATACTACTGGTATTTTAAATAAGCACAAATATTTAAGCTATATGAACATTAATATCAAAATCAAGAAGGCTCAAGAAATAAAACTTTTCCAGATATCTCAGAGTGTGCTTTAACAGTCTCTGTGCTTATGCAACGGTGAACCATCTTCATTGGCATGTCTACTATTTAAATTGGACGATGTTGTTGGAATACATTGTAAATAAAGAGTACTTTTCCTTACTTTACAATATCTTACATAAAGTCTAATGTGCACAACTACCTTAATTTTGCACATTCTGACATGCGACGTCAGCAGTAAAATATTGGAGACTGTACGTACAGGATGTAAGAAAAGTTATGGTCGCAGCTTTTAGGGATCATATTACACTTATAGCTCGGTGGAGATATGCAAAAAAAGCTTGCCGCAAAATTGTTTATAATATTGAAAATTAATGTTAAAAATGTTTGATCTCTATGTATTCTTCTCAATGAGTAGAAATAAAGTCTGAAAGGAACCATATGCTGCAAATGAACCGTTTACTCGATGCAAATTGTTAAAGTGTTGATCGAGTAAGATTATCTGCGTCTTACGCAGAAGGAAACGAGCCCTCCATACTATCGTTATATCTTATACGCACAAACCCTAATCATGGCGCTAATATAAGCTTTACACAGGCGCAATCCGGTAAATAGTGGAACGGAATCGCATCGGCTGCTTATTGGGGCAGACTCCTTCGGAGTCTACTCCGAATCCATCGAAGCGCTATTGCTAAGAAACGGGCATTAGTGGAAACATAATTTGTACATGAACCATCTGAAAATGTGACATCTAACGTTATCCTGTTGAATTACAAACGACAAGTCCGACGGCATAGTTGCCAAATCGCATCGTAGGAAAGTTCTGTTACGCTGTTGCCGCATCAATTACAATTTTATCCATCAGATCTCGACTGGATACGGCTTGAGCCGATATTTCTAATAATTCCAAATTTGGCCCCAGTGTCAAACGTTACTATACGGTCGCTCACTGTGCGGTGTGCCCCTGTTTTATACTACGTTTAGAGCAGATGCATGTTCGTCGGAGCTGGTTTTCTGATAAATTCGTCAGAACAATCAAATACATGGATACTTATGGTAGTGGTTACACTGAATGTGTATCATGTGCAGGAAGACGCACAAGTTCGTCCGATCACTTTGATTCTGAGGGCAGTCGCACGAATCTTACTTTGAAGTGTATGTGTAGGCGATCCAACGTCTCTGAACCGCATGAACGGTATCTCTCTATGTGGTGGTAGTTTATGTTTGTGTAAGCCCTCGCCATTTAGAAAAGTCTTCCCTAAATAAGGTCCACCGCAGTATAACTTTATCTTCTTTTTCGGTTCGAACTGTGGTATTTTTATCAAGTATCTGGAAAACTATTTACAATTGAGGAATGGTATCAGTTGCCGAAATACATGTTTTTGAATTTCAAGATCGACTAATCGAACATATTGTGTTAAAGTCCATTTTTCTTTAGCAATGTGTTAAAGATATAGTGTTTTTATTCGCTTTTTCCGAAAAGTCCTTTTTTTACTTAAAAAAATGTGCCTCCAATTTATAGATAAAATACGAATAAAACAAAGATTACGAATTAAAGGAAATAATGACATGTCATTAGTCGAACATACTTGTAAAAGATGTATTTGGTCTCTATAGGAATTTTCACAACGATTATTTTCTTTCAAATTATGTAACAATAGAAATATTGTGGATATTTGAAGTTGATTGGTTTGAACTGATGGAGCGCAAGTTGTACACACAATAGTTATCGTCACTTGAAAAGTTTATTAAATAGGCTTAAAACAGACGCGCTTGTTTTTAGAGTATATTACAACCATTTATTCTTAGGGAAATAAAGCATTAAAAAGTATGGACAAATTTCATGTCTTCTCGAACTATGTACTAACAGACGCGAAAAATTTCAATTCGATGAAAGTATTCTTTTCCTAACAAAATAACACCTAAAGAACTATGTTTTAATAAAATATGAACGTGCATTTTGAACTGTACCGACCTCATTCGGCTTCGTCAGAAGCCGACGTTCTTACATTATAAATACTGAAGTTATAAATTAAGAAATATACTATTACCTTTTCAAACGCATTTAGCAAATTATTTAGTACCTTTTAATTGACGCAAATAAGTAAATCCGACCTGAATTATATCACTTTTGGTATCATTTGTATTGAAATTACTGCGAATACTTTCAGAATGAGAATTATTGTTAATACCCTAGCTCGATTTCGATTTGTGACTTTCGGTTTATTCTTGATCACCAATACAAGGCACATTCATACAATATACAGGGTGTAACGTAAAAGGTGTAGGAGCCGAAAGTGGGAGATTCCTGAGGCGAAACTGAACAACTTTTTCCTTTGCCAAAATGTCGGCTGAGGCTTTGTTTTTGAATTGTTAACGAAAAACACTGGCCATTCAGAACGCGTGTAGAGCCCGCGCTCAGGGACGGGCCACGGCGCGTCGTGCTAGGTAGCGACGTTCGACCGGCGCCCTGAATAGTACGCGCCGGTATAGCACGAAGCAAAAGTTAACATCGAATTATTCATTACTAATTAATGGAAATTAACTAAAATATAAATGAAATTAATTTGCCGTTATCAATTGAACAAAAAAGTATTAGAACGGACTAACTAGCGTGCCTATCCAGTACAACGTACGTTAAATTTTAAACAATTCGCCAACAACTAAAATTAGACTTACCCGTTACTCCAAAAATGAACCTGCTTCGACGAAAATAGGTCACTGTGTCATCCTACCGATCCTGACCATTGCAAGTAGGTATCCCGTAGTGCAAGACAGCCGATGTTACGGCCAGGTCAGCGAACTCACTTTATTCGACAAAACCTACTACCTGCACGGCAACTATCACTGGGTTATTCTACCGATCCTGACCACTCGAAGAAAAAACACATGGTGCACAACAGCCGATGTCTCGGTTGGAACAGTGAAAGAACTTCGTTTCACAAAATCTCCATCATTGCACGATAACTGTCACTTTACTCTTCAAGATTTGAATTTACGAAATAAGTTGTTCGCACGTATGAATAATTGGTTGCCCCGAAAGGGGCCGATTGTTTTTAACTTTGAAGGGGGCTCGATATGGCCGCTGCTACTACCAAATACACTTTTCCACGTTCGGCAATTTCGTTGTCTTGTTCCCGAGCGGGTAGTAACTCACAAGCTTTGCGCCTTAGAAGTTAACTCTTATTTTATTCAAAGTAAAAACAGCAATTACAGTACTGGAGAGATCTTTACTGCTGGGCATTCGGACTGATTCTGTCGTGAGAAATTGTGACGCGGTTTGCAACGGTGCATGATGGCTAGTTCGAAGAATGTTATAAGGAAGAGTTACGGGTCATCGCGGGGGGGCGCGCTTTATGGTGAAAAGGCCCCTGAGGCCCACGTGCTAACCAGCAGATTTTTTCGGTTCCCAGGAAACTCGGCCGTGATGAACTTAGTGAAGACATTTTCCAGTCGCCGGAAAAGGTATAGCATTACAAAGGATGTAGTAAAAGACATCTAACAGTGCCTTGAACTGTCCGCAGCGCTTTCCCAGCGACTAGAAACTGTCTTCATTCAATTCGCCACGGCCGTGGTTCCTGGGAAACGAAAAACTCTGCTGGCCAGCACGTTGGTCTCAAGGGCCTTTTCACCATAAAGCGTGCTCCCCGCGACGACCCGTAACTCTCCCTTATAACATTCTTCGAACTGCGCCTTGTCCATCGTTGCAAAGCGCGTCACAATTTCTCAAGACAGAATTAGTCCGAACGCCCAGCAGTAAACATCTCTCCGGTACTGTAATTGCTGTTTTTACTTTGAATAAAATAAGAGTTAACTTCTAAGGCGCAAAGCTTGTGAGTTACTACCCGCTCGGGAACAAGACAACAAAATTGCCGAACGTGGAAAAGTGTATTTAGCAGTAGCATCGGTCATATCGAGCCCTTTCAAAGTTAAAAACAATCGGCCCCTTTCGGGGCAACCAATTATTCATACGTGGCAACAACTTATTCCGTAAATTCAAATTTTGAAGAACAAAGTGACAGTGATCGTGCAATGATGGAGATTTCGTGAAACGAAGTTCTTTCACTGTTCCAACCGAGACATCGGCTCTTATGCACCATGTGTTTGTTCTTCGAGTGGCCAGGATCGGTAGAATGACCTAGTGATAGTTGCCATGCAGGTTGTAAATTTTGTCAAATAAAGTGAGTTCGCTGACCTGGCCGTAACATCAGCTGTCTTGCACTACGGGATACCTACTTGCAATGGTCAGGATCGGTAGAATGACACAGTGACCTATTTTCGTTGAAGCAGGTTCATTTTTGGAGAAACGGGTAAGTCTAATTCTAGTTGTTGGCGAATTGTTTAAAATTTAATGTACGTTGTACTGGATAGAAACGTTAGTTAGTTCGTTCTAATGCTTTTTTGTTCAATTGATAACGGCAAATTAATTTCATTTATATTTTAGTTAATTTTCATTAATTAATAATGAATAATTCAATGTTAATGTTTGCTCCGTGCTATACCGGCACACACAGTTCGGGGCGCCGGTCGAACGTCGCTACCTAGCACACCGCGCCGTGGACCGTCCCTGAGTGCGGGCTCTACGCGCGCTCTGATTGCTCAGTGTTTTTCGTTAACAATTCAAAAACAAAGCTTCAGACGACATTTTGGCAAAGGAAAAAGTTGTTCAGTTTCGCCTCAGGAATCTCCCATTTCCGGCTCTTAGACCTTTTACGTTACACCCTGTATGAAAACTACAGAAAAACGAAATAGTTTGATAGGTGTCGCAATGAACATAGAAATTCGCGGCGTATTCAAGACGCTCTATTCAACAATTTTGATCAGATATATCTTAACAATATGCTAGAGAAGATCGCACACAAAAAAATTAAAAATAAAAGAATTGCGCTGTCCTTACGATTGTAACATATCTAATTGTGTATTTATTTTGAGTGTCATGCTAATACGGTTCCTTCGAACCTCGCCCTACCCATTTTTTTCATACCTCGTGACAACTACAGCCAATAGACTGGTAGTCAATAACTACCGGAAAGAAGATAACATGGGTGCAGAAATAGCGTGCCCCTAGAAATGTATGGCTTACGTTTGGACGACGTGAGAGAAAGTACTGTATACCTACGCCTATACTCCGTTGAACGAGACGAATCACTGAGCTCGGTCGCTTTTCACGTGAACGGCCCTGCGACTGCAGTCATTGGCTGTCACATGTCGCAACTCAGGGCCAAGTTATGATGGTCCCTTGCCAACGGCTCTTGCATGCAAGGTCAGGCGGAAACATAAATGATTTCGAAATGTGCACTTTATGATAACAGGTAAACTTCACAGATAAGTTGGAAAAAGGCTAAAAATGGTTAGATATCTGCGAGCCTTCGAAGTGAACGTGTGTTTTTTCCTTGTCGTTATTCTCAAGCATGTCACCTGTCAGGAAGCGCGCAAAAAGAACACATATTAATGCAAGTGAAAAGAACACTATTTTAAATATTTATAAAGCAGAACTGTTAAAAAATTCAGGACAATCTTTATTACAGATATAGTGAAAATAACTGCTCGTACTGCAGGAGTTCCCAAGAAGTGAAAATTACATATATACTTTAATATACATTCTAGAAATATGTATTTTAACAAAAACATTATTTAATCTTGTGACATTGTTAGATCAGTCTTTCGAATACTGAAGGAAAGCATGTTGGGTGAAGTATCGTCTCCAAAGAGAACAAAAATTCGCCAAAAAATTGTTCAAAAAGTAGACGATTTCGATAAAAATGTCATAAGGCAAATAGTTCACGAACTTTTTCATCGGAATGAAATCCCAACGATCCAAAAAGTGTTTGAAATTGTAAATGCGGATCTCACTTTACCTAATTTTAAACGAACTTCGTTTTATAAGTTATTAAAGGGCATTTATTTCATGTTTACTCGACGAGGTTGTGATTGTTTTTTAAACGACAGAGAAGACATTGTAGTATGGAGAAAAAGAAACTTACGCCAATTAAAACAATTCAGAGAAGCCATTCGTCAAATATATTACTTGGACGAAACGTGGATTAACGCAGAGCATACCAAAAACCTTGTATGGAATGATACAAGCGTAACATCAGCTCGAGCTGCACATTCCAGCTGTCAACCGATCAACCGGCTTAAAAAATCCTTCCGGAAAGGGAAAACGCTTAATAATTACTCACATCGAGAGTGTAAATGGTTTTGTGGATGGGCCGTTATGGACTTTTGAGTAAAAAAAACCGTCAATTACCATGAGGAAATGAATGAGGCAAAATTTGAAGATTGGTTTTCTAAAATAATTGACGTAATAGAAGTAAAATCCGTGATGTTATGGACAACGCTCCATACCACAGCCGCAAAATCGAACAAATCCCGACCAGCAAGTGGAAAAAAGCCAACATCCAGCAATGGCGACGGACAAGAAATATAACGTTCGCAGACGATATGGTAAAAATTGAATGATTACATATTGCGAAACAATAAAAAGTAACAGATGTTTATGCAATAGATGAAATAGCGAAAAGAAAACATATAGCAATTTTAAGACTACCGCCATATCATTGCAAGTTAAACCCCATGGAGATGATATGGGCTCAGTTGCAGTGAGAAATAGTACTTTTAAATTTTGCGATATAATACATTTATTTAGGGAAGCAATAAATACAGTTACTGTAGAAATTGGAGAAAATGTTTTGATCATGTAATAACCAATTTTGAAGAGAAATTTTGGCAATTAAATGGTATAATTGAATCGGCAATAGAGCCACTTATTATAAATTTAAATGATTCCGACGATAGTTCTAATTAATAATAATATAATAGATAGTAATAATTAATAATAATTATACATAACTTCTGTGTACTTTTATCTATTCTGTTATTTAGGTATATTTATATAACGAGTAACTCCATACCATAGTCAAAAACTTTTTATTTTAAAAAACAGCTAACCTTACGATGCGATGTGGGGATCCGTAACCCGTAAGTCGGCCCTGTCCTGCTTATGCACGGATCACGTGCGTGTGTTTATAGTTGGTGACTCGTCTTGAACGGAGTATAGGCTCAGTTCAGTTGGACACGCATCCACCCTAACCACCTATCTGAACAGTTGGTACGGCAAGCAGTTCCAACGAATATGCATCCACTCTAACCGTAGCCACACGCAAACAAATTTCTTAACTCATTACAGGGTGTAATACAACCCTCTACAAACCTTTTAAGGGTTGAATCTGACGGGCAGCGGCGCGAGTCCGGCAGCTGTGTTCAGTGGCAGTCATTCGCTACAGGGAAGAGAAACCATGACCTACCGCATCGCGTAATCTGACACTCAAAAGGTACACACGTCACGTTACTCAGCTGTTGGATGACCGACCCCCGAATCATCAGTGTGACGTAGACTCCGCTCATACTACCCCTGAGTCTTAGCTTACAATAAACAACAGTGAATAAGACAATGGTCAACAGTACGAAGGGTCAGGATCCATTTAGGTCAAGATGGCTCAGCGAGGGCGCGTATAGAGCGCGCGCTACAGCCGCGGGAGGATCGTGATACGCTCGGCCACAGTCTCGAATGCTCTCGCGGTTGAGCGCGGGCTCTATGCGCGCTATGATTGGTCAATGTTTTTCGTTAACCATTTTAAAACGAAGCGTCAACAAACATTTTCGTAAAGGAAAAAGGTGTTTAGAATCACCTAAGCAATCACCCTTTTTCGGCGCTCGAGGTAGTTCTGAGACACCCTGTATAAGGGACGGAGCTACTCCTACGGAAGAACTTAGGAACTCTGGAAGTGATGACTCAACAGCTCAGGAAGTGAAGTGAAGTGACGACTAATAAAGACTCGAAAACTCAAATATTCGCGTACATTGTAACCAGCCGCTATCCTTCGCGCGTCAATAAAGTTTGTGTTTTTTAAAAACGCGTTCAATCTTCCCTTGGTGGTAACAAAATAAATTTTAAAATTAACACGTTCACTTTTTTGACAAATCTCGACCAATCCAATGGTGCAGAATCACGCTAAAAGATGTGACCACGACTTTGTTTACAACCTGTACGGCATCTACTGCTGAACTTTGTTCGTAAAAAAAGATACCTTAGAATTATACAGGGTGTAACACAACCCTCTGCAAATATTTTAAGGGGTGATTCTACAGGCCAAAATAAAGCGAAAATCAAGAGTGGCAATTTTGCGTTTGAGGCTTTGTTAACGAAATATCGATGTTTAAAAAAACGGCATCCGAACGCCTGCCGATAGGCAATCTGACGCGTGAGGTTCGAGTCAAACAGCTGCGTTCAGTGGCAGTCATTCACTACGACGCCGCAGGAACCATGATCTACCACACCGCGAAATCCGACACCCAAAAGGCACATGCGTTACGATGTGCAGCATTCAACCTGCTTACTTGTAAAAATCCACATGGGCATATCGAAAACCGCCCAATGGGGTTATCAAGTAAAAAGGGTGACGACAGCTCTCAATCCTCAATTTGGTTTCCAAAAACCAAATACACATGCACTGCGATTGTCCCGTCCGCGAGTCTCAATGCGTATACGCGATTGTCCCGTCCGCGATTGTTTAGAATACACCCTTCAACACAGAAATTTGCATCACACGAGGATCAAGGACACATGCACCACGATTCTACCCATGTACGAGTGTCCATGATTTGCACTAAACTTATTATTCCAGGAGATGTTCCTCGTATCCACCACTCGCTTGAATGCAGTGTTTCAATCTCTGACGCAAATCGTGTCACAGTTTTGGGAAGTCTGTTATTATTGTCAGAGAACATCATCATGTAATCGTATTCCGCAAATGTACGCGACCCTTCGGACACTTGGCACTACCACTATCACCGCACGTAACCGATTGTAACAAAAAGTAGCTTTAAAGTAGAGATCGCGTATCTAGAAATTGAAGTAATCAAGTTCTAAGAATTAGACTTAATTAAAAATCGAGAGTAATAACAATAGAACTAAATGCAATATTAAATCTATGCCGAATACTAAAATTCAAAGTACAACTGGAATTTTTGAACCATTTCGTATTCAACAGCGTACAAACAGCAACTGCCTCGATCGTCTAGAAATAATGGTCAACCGATGCATGCCGAATCGTCACGAGTCGCCGATAGGGCAACACTGTTGCCTCTTTCTACGGCCGAAAGAATAACAAATACTTCCAAACACTTTCCGTAGATACGAATCGCGACGATTCGGCACGCATCGGTGATCGTTATTTCTAGACGATCGAGACAGTTGCTGCTTGTACGACGTTGAATACGGAACGGTTTAAACATTCCAGTTGTACTTGAAGTTCTAGTATTTAATATTGCGTTTACTTCAATTGTTATTACTTTCGTTTTTTAATTTAGTTTGGTTCTTAGAACTTGATTATTTCAATTTCTAGATACATAATGCCAATCTTAAAACTACTTTTTCTTGCAATTGATTATGTGCGGTGATAGTGGTACCAGATGTCCAAAGGTTCGTGTACATTTGCGAAATACGCTAACATGATAATGTCCTCTGACAATAATAACAGACTTTCGGAAATTGTGACACGACTTGCGTGAAAGAGTTTAACCACTATCTTCAAGCGGATGGTGGATGCTAGGAACATCTCCTGGAATAATAAGTTTAGTGCAAATCGTGGATACTCGCTGATGGGACAGTCGCGTGTACGCATAGACATTCGCGGCCGCGACAATCGTGGTGCATGTGTATTTGGTTTTTGAGAAGAAAATTGTTGACTGAAGGCCATCACCCTCTTTACTTGATAATCCCATTGGGTGGGTTTTGATATGCCCATGTGGATTTTTACAAGTAAGCAGGTTGAATGCTGTACATCGTAAAACGTGTGCCTTTTGGGTGTCAGATTACGCGGTGCGGTAGGTCATGGTTTCTCTTGCATGTAGCGAATGACTACCACTGAACGCAGCTGCCGGACTCGAGCCACTGTCCGTCAAATTGCCTACCGGCAGGCGTTTTCACCGCGTTTTTTTAAACATCGTTATCTTATTAACAAAGCCCCAAATGCAAAATTTTCATTCTTGATTTTCGCTTTATTTTGGCGTGTAGAATCACCCCTTAAAATATATGCAGAGGGTTGCGTTACACCCTGTATTATGTCGTGTTGAGAAGGAGATGTATACAGGTTGAGTCACTTAAGCTGGAAATCGAATTATTTTCGAATTTGTTAATTATATGAAAAAACCTAACTTGGGACTTACTTAAAATCTCCGAATCACGGAATAATTCTTTACGCTCGTACCTATTACCACACATTTCCGTAAGTACTCGCGTGAAGAACATTTTAAGGTGAACATTGTTTCTTTAAATGGTATCATTATACTTTTCAATACATAAATGGGTCCAGCACATCATTTTCTATTGTGTAAACTATATTGTATACAAACGTAAATAAGGCACTTATACCGAAAAGCTAATAGTCTAAGAGATTGTTTAAGTGATTCGTCCTGTACGATAATTGTTATACTTTTTTTTAAATAAAAAGGTATAATAACTTTGCCTTATATTACTGTACTTTATTTTATTCATAGTGCATTATTAACATCCTTCAGAATCTTGTCAAATATGCCGGTCCCGTAGAGATATTGGAAGAGTATCCAGCAAAGGGATTTTGTATAAGATATTCGAATGCTTCAAATATGGATAATTTTGTTAATTGGGCGTATTTAATAATAAACTATTTACAAAATGCTGAAATAGCGCATAATGTTTATATTACGAGAGCAGAACCAAAATCCGAAGTGGAGGATAAAGACATAAGAATATATATTTGGGCACGGAAATCTATAATAGGCGCAAAACGTTCAGCTGCTTTTAATGTGGCGGTTTGTGAGCTTTTCGGACACCTATCAATAAAATGTAAGTATAGTTGCTATTGTTTCTTTTTACGCTGTGCGAACCCATTAAATATCCTCGCGACGAGTGAAATACTCGTCTTTAACTAATTAATTGATTTTTGTTGGGTTACAGCTGAGGAAACATATAAAAGCTTGACAGAAGAATATGTGGTACAACTCTTAAAAGATGCAACAGAAGGAACATTTCTCTCTGTTATTTCTGAAATAAAAAATTTAATAGAACGTGAATTGAGTAATTTATGCTGCGTGTAAAACATACTATTGTTACATTCTTTAATACATTCGTATTCCTGCAATAAATTTATAATATTGTAAGAATTTTAGAATAACTACAATTATTTTTTGTATAAAGATGTTTAGTGGAATACAAATTAGTTGAACTTCACAATACTCTCAACTCGCAAAACTTTAATGTTTTATGATCTTTACTCGTTCCGCGTTCACGTCTCAGTCTTATCGATAAAGACACTCCACACACGCAACGTCCAAATTCTTCACGTGCATTCTAAGAACTCCCTCACCCTCATTCATTCCACGAAGATATCTTAAACATTCAATCACGTCCGTTTAGTTCTAAATATTCGTTATTCACACCAAACACACAGCTCGCTCGATCAGTTGCACGATCTATACATAACATTTATCCTACAATGTAATGACGAATGGTACATTAATAAAAATTATTTCCATTTACAGTCAATTATTTACAGAGAAATTTGTCTAGGATATATTTCTGCTTGTCAATAAAAAAAATGCACTGCACCGGTCCACTACCCTCGCAACCTTCCTGTCCAGTGCATTTTCTTTTTACCGCTTCACTATAATTGTAATTGACACAGAGAAAATTTATACTCCCAATTTCGGAACGCAAGAGGTTTTTATTCTAAAACGTAGACTCGAACTTTTATAGTGATTGTTGAACGCAATAAAGTGCTCTACTAGCCGGAGAATAATCCCTTTTGAAGATGTGCGGAGGGTGTTTAAGGACCATAGGATATGAGGACTAGGGATGGAAAATGGCAAGTTCCATGAGATATGCGGGTGACTCAGGATCATAGGGCACGGATGACTCGGTGTTTGGGATCAGATAATGTGATTTTAGGTAATCGGAATGAGTTGTTATTTGACGGTACGGAACTTCAAAATGTTTGTACAAATGACTCGTTCGCAGTCGATATTTGTGACGGCGAGAATTAGATTGATCAACTAGGTTAGTTTGTGTTGAACGGAGTACATTACATAATCATGTAGTTATACGCTAATGTTCGCAGAAAAATGCATAGAACAAGGATCCGTAACAAGGAGTACCCGGTCACCAAGATGTCCCCGAAACATTTTTTAGGTGCACGCCACACTGTAGCGGGCATTTAAAAAAAGTGTTTTTAAAAGATTAACTGAATGCGCTATATTCTTTACGAATATAATGTAATTATTTTAAGTTACTTCAAATCCTTTTGCTTGTTCAGAAGTGCCTTCAGGCATGAGGCCGCGTTATCCGGGGCGCCCTTTATAGTGAAAAGGTTGCCAACCCCTGGTATAGAGTAAAGGTACCGGATATGAGACCATATTTATGTTTGATTAAATATCAGGCAACAGAAAGCGGAAAAGATAAATATATTTATACTTGTGTATTGATAATTTATTTATACATACTTAAGGAAAAGAACAGTTTAGTAACCCAACCAAATACGGCTTGGGTTAGGTTGCTATTCTAACTAAAGCAAACCAAAGTACATAGTGGTAAACACACAGGGTGTTTAAAAAACCATTTATTATTATATAGCGCTTGGGACACACTATACTGAATAAAAAAAAAACCTTAATAAAGGTACGTGTTAAAACTCAATCTTTTCCGAGCTGTAAATATTTTTGTATGTGAGCATCATGTTTGACTTGCAACTATCAGTTAAAAGACTACCAGCCACCGTGGAAATTGCCGTGCCAGAAAATGGGCCTGATAAGCCTCCTTCGGTAAGTGCAGCTAGCGATGTTGGTAAATGCGTTAGCAAGGTAGATAAATAAACGAGTATGTCGCTTAATAGATAAATGTAGATCAATTACATTATCCATTATATAACCGCTTCAAGATATGTAATCATATTATGTTGCTTTATAACTTACTAGATTCTTATTGTCTCTTTCGTATTACACATTGTTGGAATACTTTATGGATCCAACAAAAATTAAGAATAGTTAGTACGTCACATTGTAAATAAATAGTAAAATATAATAAAAATTAGTTTAAAAATTACTGTCCCATTTATAAAATAAAACATCTTTAATAAAAAATTGTGAGTTAATAGAAAAAGATAGTAAAACAATACATACATATAATGTACAACTAATGATAAAATTCAATCATTTTTATCAAGACAGTTAATAAACAATTCATTGAAAAAATAAATGAATTTATTTCTTTATCGGATAACACCACCTCTGGTGCTTGACTGGGTAGAACGTTTGTAATTATTGATATGAGCGGATTAATGAGATAAAATTATTAACTGCAGTTATAAATATTAAAGAAAATTTGATAATAAGTATATTCCATAAATAAGTATTGAATAAAATGCACGACAGGACACAGAAACCAATTCGGTTTTTCTGTAAAGCCGGAAGCAATAACCATTTTAAATAATACTCTACATAAAACTATGGGTATTGATATTAGTAATTCTCGGGAAGATAATGCACTGATTAGTTCGTTAGATATTAATTCTGAAATATCAAATTGTTACAAACAAGTGCTTCGTGATATGTTTAGTGTAAAATATTTAACAGCAGAACGTCCGTAAGAACCAGCAGTCAAAATGAAACTGACTTTACATTGACGCGAACGCATAGCATTTCGTGTTAACACTAAAAGACTGTCATATTCTGAAAAATGCAATTGCAAGATATAATGGATAGATTGTTAAAGAAGGGTACAATACGTTTGAACGAATCCGAGTATGCATCACCGATAGTAATGGTACGAAAGAAGAACGTTGAAAATCGGTTACGTGTGGACTTCAGAGTATTGAACAAATATATTCTTCGCAATATTTATCAATTGCTTATGATTAATCCTTATATTGTTGCGTTGTATGAGAAGAAGGATTATACGAAGTTAGATTTAAAAGATGGTTTCGACCAAATTCATGTGCACGATGATGCGAACAAACATACTGCTTTCAATACGCCTTTAGGGCAGTACTAATATTTAGGAATGTCATTTGGGCCAAAAACTGCCACTGCTAAATTTTCTTGATTTGTCAATGCGGTGTTAGATAAATTAGTTACAACTGGTGATGTAGACAGGGCGTAACAAAAAAGGTATAGGGGCCGGAAACCTGAGATTCCTGACGTGATACTGAACAACTTTTTCCTTTGCCAAAATCTGATTTGGGGCTTCATTTATTGAATTGTACCGTGCCTCGTCGATGTCCAACACGATACGTCGCGAGCGCCGCTGTGTGTATTAGTCCTACCAGGGGGTGTAAGTCCCTGGACACCTTTAGGGGCGCAACATTTACTCGCGACACTGCCCGCCAAATTAATATTAAGCAGTTTATTAAAAGTAAGCGAAGTGCTGCCGATTCCAATGGTAGAATTAGGTCCGGCGTCGAATAGACCTCTGGCGTTTACAATTTGAGCCGAAGATGCTCTCGGGTGACAATGTCGTGTGATCGCGTTCGATCTTTACTTCTCGCGTGTCGAAGTAATTCTTTTTCGTGATCGCGTTCGATCTTTACTTTTCGCGTGTCGAAGTAGTTGTGTTTCTGGGAAGGAAGTCCGTCGACGACTTCCTCCCTTATGTACGCTGATTGGTCAAAACGAAACGGTAATGTTTGCCAATCAGCATACAGATACCAGGTCCACCACTCTTCCGGTGCGCCCGAAGCGCGGTATTTCCCGGAGGAAGTGGGGCAACACCTGGAACCGCGAGCGTTCTGGAAATTTTGGCCGCGGTGGGAAATTCTTCTAGGTCCCGCGAGTCGGCGTCGCGTACCGTTACAATATGGTCGGGACCCTTTGGAAATCCAGGTTTATGGTATTTGTCGATTATTCAGGATGGCGAGGGTAATTTAAGTGGCAACGTTTTGCCCGCACGTGAAATAAATTGCTTGCAGACGACGAGCAATTTGAGCGAGATTCTCTCCCTCAAAAATAATCTTTTTTTCGCGGTACGTACCATAAACCGTAGCAAAATTTTCACGCGCATTGTTCCGTGCGACGGAACATTTATGAATAATTAACAAAAAAAAACTGAACAATCAAAGCGCGCGTAGAGCCCGCGCCAGTATAGCACGGAGCATAAGTTAACATCGGATTATTTACTATTCATGAATGGAAATTAACTAAGATACAAATGAAATTAATTTGCCGTTTTCAATTGAACAAAAAAGAATTAGAATGGACTGACTAACGAGTCTATCAAGTACAACGTACGTTAAATTTTAAACAATTCGCCTACAATTAAAAGTAGACTTACCCGTTTCTCCAGAAATGAACCTGCTTCGACGCAAATAGGTCACTGTGTCATTCTACCGATCCTGACCATTGCAAGTAGGTATCCCGTAGTGCAAGACAGCTGATGTTACGGCCAGGTCAGCGAACTCACTTTACTTGACAAAACTTACTACCTGCACAGCAACTATCACTGCGTTATTCTACCGATGGTGGCCATTCGAAGAATAACACGTGGTGCACAACAGCCGATTTCTCGGGTAAACCAATGAAACAACTTCATTTCACAAAATTTCCTTCATTGCACGATCACTGTCGCGTTTTACTTCAAGATTCGAATTTGCACAATCAGTTGCTCATACGTTTGAACAATTGGTTGCCCCGAAAGGGACCGATTGTTATTAACTTTGAGAGGGCTCGATATGGCCGCTGCTACTGCCAAATACGCTTTTCCACGTTCGGCAATTCCGTTGTCGTGTTTCCGAACGGGTAGTGACTCACGACCTTTAGGATTTAGAACTTCACTTTTATTTCGTTGAAAGTAAAAACAGCATTGACAGTATCGGAGAGATCTTTACTGCTTGGCGTTCGGACTGATTCCGTCTTGAGAAATTGTGACACGGTTTGCAGGGGTAGACCAGGGATAGTTGAAAAAATGTTATAAGGGTGTGATATGGGTCGCTGCGGGGGGAGCGGTTTATGGTCGAGAGGCCCATTAGGCCCACGTACTGATCAGCAGAGCTTTTCGGCTCTCAGGAAACACGGCTGCGGCGAATTTAATGAAGGCACTTTCCATTTACAGGGAAAGCGCTTCGGAAGGTTCAAAACACTGTTAGATACTTCGAGATGTAGTGCTATATCTTTTCTAGCGACTTTTCTGAGAACCGAAAAGCTCTGCTGGACAGCACGTGGGCCTCAGGGGCCTTTTTACCGTCAGGCACGCTCCCCGCCCTTCCAACTAGATCTCATGAACCGTTGCAAACCGCGTCGCAATTTCCCAAGACAGAACCAGTCCGAACACAGCAGAAAAGATCTATCCGCCACTGTAATTGCTGTTTCCACTTTCAATAAAATAAGCATTAATTTCTAAAACGCGAAGCTCGTGAGTTACTACTAGCTCGGGAACACGACAACGGAATTGCCGAACGTGAAAAAGCATATTTGGCATTAGAAAGGGCTAAGTCGAGACCCTTCAAAGTTAATAATAATCGGCCCCTTTTGGGGCCACCTGTTATTCAAACGTGGAAACAATTGATTTCATAAATTCAAATCTCGAAGTGTAAAGTAACAGTGATTATGCAATGATGGAAATTTTGTGAAACGAAGTTGTTTCTCTGTTCCAACCGAGACATCGGCTGTAGTGTACCATGTGTTTGTTCTTCGAGTGGCCAGGATCGGTAGAATAACCCAGTGATAGTTGCCGTGCAGATAGTAGGTTTTGTCAAATAAAGTGAGTTCGCTGACCTGGCCGTAACATCAGCTGTTTTGCACTACGGGATACCTACTTGCAATGGCCAGGATCGGTAGGATGACACAGTGACCTATTTTCGTCGAAGCAGGTTCCTTTTTGGAGAAACGGGTAAGTCTAATTTTCATTGCTGGCGAATTGTTTAAAATTTCACGTACGTTGTACTTGATAGATATGTTAGTTAGTCCGTTCTAATTCTTTTATGTTCAAATGATAACGGCAAATTAATTTCATTTATATTTTAGTTAATTTCCTTTCAAGAATAATGAATAATGCGATGTTAATTTTGGCTCCTTGCTATATCGGCGCGTACTGTTCTGGGCGCCGGTCGAACGTCGCTACCTAACACGACACGTTGTGGGCCGTCCCTGAGTGCGGGCACGACGCTCGCTCTGAGTGGCCAGTGTTTTTCGTTAACAATTCAAAAACAAAGCCTCAGACGACATTTTGGCAATGGAAAAAGTTGTTCAGTTTCGCCTCAGAAATCGCTCATTTCCGGCTCTTACACCTTTTACGTTACACCTTGTATATTTTTTGCTTTAAAATAAATTATGTAAATGTTGGAGAAGCATGTGGCCTCTCTTGCCATGCTACTCTAACATACACCAAAAATAATAATGAATTAATTAATTAATGTCCACAGTACACGTTTGTTTTTATTATGAAACAATTTGGTGAATTTTTCGAAGCTTTACTTAGTTCCCACTTTCGATGATTTTTGGATACGCTGCAGAAATCACCATTTTGAACAATTTTTCCTCTTGTAAAAACATCGAACTCTTAATTTCATAGATTTTCGCGAGAAAACTTTCGTTACTCGCGCATACGTTGAATCCTACTCGTACGTGTACATCTGTGGCACAGCCGCGAGCGCAAACAAAACTCTCGCCCGGCGGTATGATTAGATTCATCGGCGATCGGTCCCTTTATCTTTATGTCGTATGTATAATGAATAAATGAACAGCTCTCTCGAAGCTTTCGTTCAAACCTGTATACTGCATATGCTTGTTCTGTGTCATACGTGTACACGTAGGGGCAGAATTCAATGTTCAATAACGCAAGTTATTACTAGGTAAGTTTTAAATTAGAAAGCCCGACATTTTTGCAAGGGGAAATCGTTGTTCAAAACAGTGAATTCTACACATGTTCAATAATAATCGAAATCTGTAATTCAGTAACGTTCCAGCAAGTTGACCAAAACCTATAGTGCGATGTATTTCGACAAATATGCCTTCTTAGTTTTCATTTGTCATTTCGTACGATGATCGAAATAATGGGAAGAGAAGAGAATTGAATAAATTACAAAGTTATCAGTATTTATATACATTTTCATAACTTGCATAAGATCTATCTAATAAAGGTTTGCTTTTATTTTTAATTATCGTTACCAAATTATTGATGCACAACGAATTCTATTAGTAAAAGTTTTTCAGTTGAACGTGATAGTAAATATAAAGAGTCTCGACGCTCTTTCTTTCTGGCTCGCGCTGTCCTCTTCTACGTTGGGAATGAATCGAAATTTCGGCTCAAGCCGTATTCAGTCGAGATCTGATGGATAAAATTGTAACTGATGCGGCAACAGCGTGACAGAACTCTCCTATGATGCGATTTAGCAACCACAGACTAAAGTACAGGATAGACTGTGCAGACAATGCTTTTTTTTGTCACCTGAGAATGGGGTCCTAGAACCCCATTACCACGCTGGTGTCACTATCGACGTTACCGAGTCAGTAAAGAATAGAACTAAGGCATCAGTAGTGTTTGGAACTGTAACTAAATATATGAAAAGGCATTTCGAAGATGAGGATAACCTTCATAGCTGTATCATGTCCACAGTTATGAAATTATTCAGGAAAAAGTTCATGTTTTGCTGGGCGATATCATACCAGCCGATCATATGATATAACATACGTATTATGCATGTATGTACATATGTATCAGTACTGGCGGCTACAAAACATATAATAATGAAATAGGATAAATAAAAATCAACGTTTGTGAAATACTTGCTTCCTCATTTACGATTTGCTATTTCAAAAAGAGTCTGTAGATTAATAAATACTTCACGTTTTGCATGCAATTCTTTACATGGGCCATGTCTTTTAACCGTACATAGTTTAAGGTTTTATTTATATTATATTTATTTAATGGAAAATTGAAGTTACGAAAATTGTTTGATATGAAGGGGGACATAATTTGGCATAAACATATTTTTGTAAGTAGAGTAGTAAGCTTAATGTTATGACTGGCAATAAATTAACTAACTCGACAACGAATAAAGACTACAGCGAAAACGTTTGTTTAGTTACGTCTGTACAGGCAGGATTCAATGGATGGTATTGAAAGTTTTTAATTAATACGCGTTTTGGAAACTAATAAATACCCGGACCTAAAATTTTGTGTTTGGAGTTCTCCTTCCTTCGCCTTCCCCCACCTCCCACCAATTCCGTCGGCTTCATGTCAATTGTCGATTCGGTCGACATTCGGCCGATGCATGAACACATGTTTATAATGCAGCACTAATGCATTAGATGGGTGGTCGATGAACTATAAACAAACGAGAATCACAACACTGCAAGTAATTCTCCGAGGATTGAAATGCAATGCAGCGGGAGTCGATCGACGCGAGATTTGTATTGAGCAAATTGTACAGATGACAAAAGTCAGTTGAAAGTGCAGAAAGTATAAATTAGCCACAGGTTTATCTCTGGCGTAAGGGAATCATGCAAAGAAAATAGAGATTTCCTGACGAGATAATTAAATGTGTTGCTATAAACCTAAATGCATGTGATGCGGTAAACAATATGACTTTAATACAATTTATACATGCATTGTACCAATATACACCCACCCTTCTTGCCCGATTTCTTGGCTTCTTTGTTTATAGCCGCCATGCTTTCCGAAAAATGTTTAAATCGTTTTGGATTCAACGTCGTACAAACAGCAACTGTCTCGATCGACTAGAAATAATGATCAACCGATGCATGCCGAATCGCCGCGAGTCGTGTCTATGGAAAATGTTTGGCGGCATTTGTTATTTTTTCGGCCGTAGAAAGGAGAGGCAGCAGTCAAAGATTAAATTACTTCTTTTCACGCATATGTTTCTCATCTCCTTACCGCTTCCATCTCTCTCGGCCCATTTACAAAAACCCCGTTGGCGATCCCCTCAATACCTTTCAATTTGCGTTGTGAGTTTTCTGTCTTTTTCAGAATTTTGCAGCAGAAGGGTAAATGAACACGTACTAAGTTTTTTTTTATTTGCTTCTGACGTTCTTAATTGCCTGGCTAATAATCTTATTATCCGATCGAATTCCGAGTTTTAATAATAAACCGAGGGAAAAATTTGGTTTTGGAATTTCGTACGTTAAATCTTAATATTTCTAACACTCTCGAAATTGACACATCATGTTAAAAAGCACATTTTAAAGAGAAATGTTATTAACTAATCCAAGTTGTCAAGTGCAAAACAGTATTTTTTCAAACCGATCAATTTAAAGTGATCAACCAAGTAGCAACAACGCCAAATTACAGTTATAAAATTAGGTCTTAATTATTGCCAAAATGATTGATAACAAACAAAATTTCTAAGCAACGGGGAAAGTGTATTCCTTTAGCTTTAAAATGAACGTAATCACAATGTTTGTATATGTATGTAAATAAATTGGAACACTATGTACGCTGTATACATATGCATGCATGTTCATGTAACCTTTAACTATAGCTTACACATTACGGTTGACATAACCATATATTGCCTCATTTTATGAAATTTTTCAAAACGTTTGCATTAAGTAACTTTAAATCATGTGGGACAGAAAGGAAGAATTCTACATATTTTGTTGGCACGATAGATACTTATGCCAAGTTAAAAAAGAATCAATGTTTACGATTGCTGCTTTTATGCTATTTAACGTGGATTGTCCCATTCACAGTTGCGCATTTCTCGCCAATTGCAAGTCTCTCGATACGAATATGTTTTCTGATCCCTTCACTATTGACATCGGTCGCAAATGAATGTAATTCCGACGGTCGCCACTCTACAGGGCGTCCCAGAACTACCTCAAGAGCCGAAAAGGGGTGATAGCTGAGGTGATTCTGAACACCTTTTTCCTTTGCGAAAATGTTGTTTGAGGCTTCGTTTTTAAATAGTTAACGAAAAACACTGAGCAATCAGAGCGCGCGTAGAGCCCGCGCTCAGGGACGGCGCACGGCGTGTCATGCTAGGTAGCGACGTTCGACCATCGCCCCGAACAAAACGCGTCGGTATAACACGGAGCAAAAGTTAACATCGAATTATTCATTATTCATGAATGGAAATGAACTAAAATACAAACGAAATCAATTTGTCATTATTACTTGAACAAAACAGAATTAGAATCGACTGACTAACGAGTCTATCAAGTACGACGTATGTTACATTTTAAACAATTCACCAACAATTGGAATTAGACTTACCCGTTTCTACAGATCCTGCTTAGACGAAAATGGGTCACTGTCATCCTACCGATCATTCGTATCATTATTACATCAAGGAGTAACACGTGATGCACAACAGCTGATACTCCACGGTCAGGTCAGTCATTTCACTTCACTTCTCGAATTTTACTTTACTGCACGATCGCTGTCACTTTTGTGAGGGTGTAACGCAACCTTCTGCATAAGGGGTGATTCTACAGGCCAAAACAAGGTGAAAATCAAGAATAACAATTTCGCATTTGAGGCTTTATTAATAAAATACTGGTGTTTGGAAAAACGGGCAGCTGTGTTCAGTGGCAATCATTCGCTACACTGAAGAGAAACCATGACCTACCGCACCGCGTAATCTGAGACCCAAAAAGACAAACGTTTTACGTTGCATAGCATTCAACCTGCTTACTTGCAAAATCCACATGGGCATATCAAAACCCACCCAATGGGATTATCAAGTAAAGAGGGTGACGGCCTTTCAATCCACAATTTTGATCTTGAAAACCAAATACACACACATTCACGATTGTCCCGGCCGCGAATGTGTATGCGTACACGCGATTGTCCCGTCCACGAATGTTCACAATGCACCTTTAAACACAAAAATTTGCAGCACACGAGGATCAAGTACACATGTACCACGATTGTCCTATCTGCGAGTGTCCACGATTTGCACTAAACTTATTATTCTACTAGAATATTTAAATCGTTTCGTATTCAATGTCGTACAAGCTACAACTTTCTCGACCGTTTAGAAATAATAATCTACCGATGCATGCCGAATGGTCGCGAGTCGCGTCTAGGGAAAGCGTTCGGCGGCATTTGTTATTCTTTCGGCCGTAGAAAGGGGCAACAATGTTGCCCTTTTCTGCCGACGACGCAGATACGACTCCCGTCGATTCGGCTTGCATCAGTAGATCATTATTTCCAGACGATCGAGACAGTTGCTGCTTGTACGACGTTGAATACGGAACGATTTAAGCATTTTAGTGGAATAATAAGTTTAGTGCAAATCATGGACACTCGCAGATAGGACAGTCGCATGTGCGCATACGCATTCGCGGCCGGGACAATCGTGAATGTGTGTGTATTTGGTTTTCAAGATCAAAATTGTGGATTGAAAGGCCGTCACCCTCTTTACTTGATAATCCCATTGGGTGGGTTTTGATATGCCCATGTGGATTTTGCAAGTAAGCAGGTTGAATGCTATGCAACGTAAAACGTTTGTCTTTTTGGGTCTCAGATTACGCGGTGCGGTAGGTCATGGTTTCTCTTCAGTGTAGCGAATGATTGCCACTGAACACAGCTGCCCGTTTTTCCAAACACCAGTATTTTATTAATAAAGCCTCAAATGCGAAATTGTTATTCTTGATTTTCACCTTGTTTTGGCCTGTAGAATCACCCCTTATGCAGAAGGTTGCGTTACACCCTCACAAAAGTGACAGCGATCGTGCAGTAAAGTAAAATTCGAGAAGTGAAGTGAAATGACTGACCTGACCGTGGAGTATCAGCTGTTGTGCATCACGTGTTACTCCTTGATGTAATAATGATACGAATGATCGGTAGGATGACAGTGACCCATTTTCGTCTAAGCAGGATCTGTAGAAACGGGTAAGTCTAATTCCAATTGTTGGTGAATTGTTTAAAATGTAACATACGTCGTACTTGATAGACTCGTTAGTCAGTCGATTCTAATTCTGTTTTGTTCAAGTAATAATGACAAATTGATTTCGTTTGTATTTTAGTTCATTTCCATTCATGAATAATGAATAATTCGATGTTAACTTTTGCTGCGTGTTATACCGACGCGTTTTGTTCGGGGCGATGGTCGAACGTCGCTACCTAGCATGACACGCCGTGCGCCGTCCCTGAGCGCGGGCTCTACGCGCGCTCTGATTGCTCAGCGTTTTTCATTAACTATTTAAAAACGAAGCCTCAAAAAACATTTTCGCAAAGGAAAAAGGTGTTCAGAATCACCTCAGCTATCACCCGTTTTCGGCTCTTGAGGTAGTTCTGGGACACCCTGTATAGCCTTGAGGACGCTCGAAAACTAGCGAGTATTCTCAGGGTCGGTATTTCAGAACAGGTGACACGCAATCCCGTAAGATGCGCAGTCTATCCTGTACTCTGGTCTGTGTAGCAACTATGCCGTCGGACTTGTCGTTTGTAATTCAACAGAATGCCGATAGATGTCAAAATTTCTGCTGGTTCATGTACAAACTTATGTTTTCACTAGTGTCCGTTTCTTCGCAATAGCGCTTCGATCGATTCGGAGCGGGCCCCAAAGGAGTCTGTCCTCTTAACTTTTGTTCCGTGCTATACCGGCGCGTTCTGTTCGGGGCGCCAGTCGAATGTTGCTACCTAGCACTACGCGCCGTGGACCGTCCCTGAGCGCGGGCTCTGATTGCTCAGTGTTTGTTGTTAATTGTTCAAAAATGAAGCCTCAAACCAGGTTTTGGCAAAGGAAAAAGTTGTTCAGTATCACCTCAGGAATGTTACATTTCCGGTTCCTACATTTTTTTACGTTACACCTTGTATAGTTTGTATTATGCTGATTATAAAATTGATAGTACTGTGTTAAAGCTGAACAATTAAAATTTCAAAATCTGTGATGGTGGTGTAATGGTCAGCATAGTTGCCTTCCAAGTAGTTGATCCGGGTTCGATTCCCGGCCATTGCATGGTAATATTTTTTGGTACATGGAGCCGAACCACAAAAGTGCGGCTAAAATATTTAGTTATCTGAACCGTTGGACTAGAATATTATTGAAAGAGACTAAATGTTGTTTATCATTCACTACAATCAACAGTTCCTTTTAACTCATCCTATTGACAAAAAAATATGTGGATGCTTTTCGTGAAAACACAAACAGATTAATTGTACAATGAATTCTGTAAAGCAGGCACCAGTTTGACCATTGTTGAGAACATCATTGCGGTTTATCAATATCGCTCCGCCCCGCATAAAGAAGATAATATAAAAAATTATACAATTCCCTTATCAATGTTTGAATAATGTGCAGCAAAATTCAGTTAATATGGAAACAAAACAATTTGCTAGGTTATGATTGCTATATAATACAAAATTTTTAAAATGAGCGAAAAATATCCTGCAGCTGATGAAGGAGCTGCAGATCAAAAAAGTATAATGAGAATCAGCAATACTGTTTTCCAAAGATTAATGTGTAGTAAGTAACAAATAATACTACTTATTTACATATATATTTCTGTTTGTTCTGAATTTTATCTGACAGTTGTACCATATAAATAGTACAAATAGTTAACAGATTTTGTTTATTTCTGATACTTTGTAACATAATGTATGAGAATTTAATGCCTAAAATTTAGTTCATTTGTATGTGCAAAGTCCATTGCTTGGCATTTGGTACATGACATAACACTGTGACTAATAAAAAAATCGAGAATATTAGTATGATGAACTTCTGTATACATAGTTTATCAGGCGTATACACAAAAAGACATAGCAATAACTATAAGTAATTTGCATTAACGCATGTATACAAAAGAACATAATTAAATGAATTATTGTGCTACATAAATATAGCTGGTAAACCTAAAGAAAATTTTAATTTAAGATGGGGCAGATGGTCAAAGGCAAGCAAGCTTTGAAGATTATTGGGTTAATAAGATAACTGAGATGGACAGAGATCACACTGCAAAAAAAGGTTTAGATATAAGCGATGCTGAAAGACTCCTAGATTGCATTAGTGTATCTGTAGGTACAAAACCTAGTCGTACTTGCCCTGTTGATACACTTAAGGTAAGGTTTCATCTGCAATTAAAACCATATGATCCGCTTTCAATGTTATTGAAGGTCTCAAGCAAATGAGTATTATGCATTGTTCACATGTTGGCTGACACAAGCGCATCATAGCCCATTCATTTTTAGCTCTAGCGAACAATATATTGGTCAAGGTGGTTACACATGTATATTGATAAAGAAAGTGCATGCGATGATTAGAGATCAAATTTGTAATATTAAAGGTGGGGACAATGGAACACAGTAATGTGTGCCATATTGTCTTTCTGGTTGGAACCGAAACTGGATAGTTTGAGGAAAGCAGACACTATTTCTCGAGCCTTATGGCACACCTTTGTATTCGTCAACAGGTTGTAAACGAGAAGGATGGAATGAGGGTCGAGAAGGCCGTATTTGATGACGATCCGAACGCACAATGGTGTTATAATAATACGAACGGTGCAATTTTTTATTCTTAATTTTGGTTGCATGAAAATTTCATCAATATATTGGTGAGATTCTGCTGATCAAAATAAGACCAAACGCGACATATAGTATATAAATTTTCATTCATTATTCCTACTGGTCCTTTCTCGTCAGTGTCCCTGCGTTAGGCCTATGCCTTTGTTTTCCCCATGTATAACCGCCTTGACTCTCAGTCTATCGGAATGATGGATAGACTCTATCCATCCCTTTTATAACCCATTGATTACCAACACGAGCCACAAGGCTCGAAAAAACGCTTCACCCCTACTCATATTATTCACTTTTGATTCCTACCAGTGGGACGATACAAGAGAGATTACTGTAATTTGGACCACATTTATTTATTAATACTTATCGAGTAACATTTAATTTCATTGTCGCTTTCAATGCATTGCAAAAATGGATTTCTAAATAAATACATAAAGTATGAAGACATATATCTGTACATACACGTTCGTCGAATGGAAGTTAAGTTGTGCCTCCGCATTGATACATAATCCAATTATATGTGATATGTGAAAATACATGTGCCCTACCTTTATAATTTTGTGAGCAGGTTGCCCTTTTGCTCTGCAATTGGCCAGACTCGTATTCGTTGGCTTGCAATTTTTTGACTAACGCATGGTATTTATATAGAAAAATGCACAAAGATAACAAAAGTATCATTAATTCCTATTGTAACAAATTATTACACCTTTGCAAAAGTTTCCATTGCTCGTAAAGTGGCAGTGTTTATAATTTTTACTTTGCATTCTAAGTAACCTCCACCGTCAGCGCTACACATAATGCGTATAAAGTGAAATTGCAGAAAAGCTAACTCCTCTCACAATTAAATGATTTTTTTAATATGTTGTGAAATTCAACGTTTTGAGCAACTTTTTCCTATACAGGGTGTAACGTAAAAGGTGTAGGAGCCGCAAATGGAAGATTCCTGAGGCCAAACTAAACAACTTTTTCCTTCCCCAAAATGTCGTCCGAGGCTTTGTTTTTGAATTGTTAACGAAAAACACTGAGCAATCAGAGCCCACGTAGAGCCCGCGCTCAGGGACGTCCGCGGCGCGTCGTGCTAGGTAGAGACGTTCGACCGGCGCCCCGAATAGTACGCGCCGGTATAGCACGGAGCAAAAGTTAACATCGAATTATTCATTATTCTTGAATGGAAATTAACTAAAATATAAATGAAATTAATTTGCCGTTATCAATTGAACAAAAAAGTATTAGAACGGACTAACTAACATGTCTATCAAGTACAACGTACGTTAAATTTTAAACAATTCGCCAACAATTAAAATTAGACTTACCCGTTTCTCCAAAAATGAACCTGCTTCGACGAAAATAGGTCACTGTGTCATCCTATCGATCCTGACCATTGCAAGTAGGTATTCCGTAGTGCAAGACAGCTGATGTTGCGGCCAGGTTAGCGAACTCACTTTATTTGACAAAATTTACTACCTGCACGGCAACTATCACTGGGTTATTCTACCGATCCTGACCACTCGAAGAACAAACACATGGTGCACAACAGCCGATGTCTCAGTTGGAACAGTGAAAGAACTTCGTTTCACAAAATCTCCATCATTGCACGATAACTGTCACTTTACTCTTCAAGATTTGAATTTACGAAGTAAGTTGTTCCCACGTATGAATAATTGGTTGCCCCGAAAGGGGCCGATTGTTTTTAACTTTGAAGGGGCTGGATACGGCCGCTGCTACTGCTAAATACACTTTTCTGCGTTCGGCAATTTTGTTGTCTTGTTCCCGAGCGGGTAGTAACTCACAAGCTTTGCGTCTTAGAAGTTAACTCTCATTTTATTCAAAGTAAAAACAGCAATTGCAGTACCGGAGAGGTCTTTACTGCTGGGCATTCGGACTGATTCTGTCGTGAGAAATTGTGACGCCGTTTGCAACGGTGGACAAGGGGTAGTTGGAAAAATGTTATACGGGAGAGTTACGGGTCGCCACCGGAGGAGCGGCTTATCGTGGAAAGACCCTTGAGGCCCACGTGCTGGCCAGCAGAGTTTTTCGGTTCCCAGGAACCACGGCCGTGTTCGGACTGTCAAACGTGAGAGATTATACATTCCCTCGAATATGATTCTAAATTCCACGTCGATTGGATTTTATCGAAATTGTTCGTTAGTGATACTGTTGTGAAAAAAGCCCCTGCTACATGTACTAGAATCTAATACACAGTTTTTCAATAGACCCGCATGCGAAGAACTATGAAAGCAAGGTTTATGGTACGACTTAACGAAAACGGCTATTTTTCAGTAATTTTCCGTTATAAAATCAATTATGTTATTTAGAGCTTCGTGCACATCTGTCCTCAATAGGCTCAGACGTACCATAAACCCGGAGTTCCTAAGGGCCCAACAATTTTGTAACAAAACGACCATCGCGATCCAGAGGAAAATTCCGTTACGCTGATCAGGTTTTTGCACCTTCGATAGAGGGACTTGCAGGAAGCACCCCCACTCCGAGACACAACGTTTCGGGAACATTCGGACACACGACAATACTTTTAAACGAACCACCAACTTGAACATATCAAAGATTCAGCAGCCAGTCTATGTGTTCATACTTCTGTAGTAAGTCAATTTGTATTAAAATTTTGTGGTCGAAATCATCACATCCAAATTCAAAGCGCTCTGCTGAAAATAAAAAGCCAAACGAGCATTGGCGAATCTTTGTGCTCATTCACACATCAATGACGCAAAGAAAGCCCAGATACGATTTTAACAATAGAGCCAAGGATGCTCTTGCGGGTGATTCTATCTTTACGAGAGTTTAAAACGATTCTGAAGTATACTGTTCGATAGTTGAAACGATTCTCTATTTCCGCGTTTCGGAAGGAAGTTTGAACGGTGATTTGTTAATTTGTGCATGCTGATTGGTCAATGCCAAAAGGTAATTTTTTCCAATGCGCGTTCTGGTTCCAGGTTTACCACTTTTCCGGTGCTCCCGAAGCGCGGTATTTCCGGGAAGAAGTCAGGTGATACCTGGAAACGCGAGGGTTGTTAAAATTTTTGGCCGCGGTAGGAATTTCCTCCATGTCTCGCGGCTCGGCTTCGTGTACCGTTACGATATGGCCGGGACCCTTCAGAACCCCGGGTTTATAGTATGTCGTTGACTATTGAGGATGGCGAAAATAATTTAAGTGGCAATTTAAATTGTTTTCAATGACATCTTCTATGCCTTCGTTGGGTACAGAGCAGAACGTTAGCGTTTTTCGTTTGATTTGCATTATGTGTTTGTTAGTCTTGATACTTATATTGTTGTTTTTCAGCAGCGAAGACTGATGTAACGTCTGACATTAATGGTGCTCTCATAAATTAAGTGCGTCAGTCCTAAGAATTTCACTTGGTTGTGTTGTATACTGTTTTTGTCCCACTTCGATAAAGAATGTGTTGTTCCTAATGTTTCTGTTGATAAAGACAACCAACTCTGTTTTTTGTGGCAATATGACAAGCGCTATTGATTTTACATTTTCCCTTATTTTTGTTACTGCTTCTTCTATAGAAAATAGAGCTTTAACCAGTGAAGGGTTCTTCGTGTAAATTGCAACATTGTCCGCGTACTGGGAGATTGATAGATGATACATAAATGTTGTATAAGACAGGGCTTAAGACCTCTCTTTGTGGAAGTTCTTCCTGTATTGTTCGGATGGTGCTACCGATGGATATTAATGCTCTCTTCCGTACATCTTGTTCACTATGAAGTTTAGAACATTAATAGAGACACCCAATCAGGCAAGCTTTCTTAACATTATGTTAGGTAGTACATTGTCAAGGGCTGCTTTAACACATTGTTGACCGGCAATTTTACTGAGAACTTATCTCATGTCATCGGCTATTATTTCGTAATTGGATGTGGAAGTAAAACAATATAAATAAGCTTTAATGAATTTTATTTATTATTCAACTTGTAATATTTCCTTTTCTTATGATAAACTGTGTAATAATCACCTACGTGTAATGGTACACAACAGCGTTTGCAAATATATCAAATTTCGCTGCGTTTTCCTTTTGAAGAGCATATGCTGCACGCTCTAGTCGGATTTGCTTTTCTGCCAGTGACTATTTTTTCTAAGACGTGGTCTATTAGTTGTCTGGAAAGCCTGAAGGGTGCATCATTATAAGGAGCTGTTTTAGAAATTCGAGAAGTGTCAGGTGCAATGCTGCATTCTTTGGAATCTGCAGTTATCCGTTCTCTAGCTACTTCCAGTAGAAATTTCTTGTATCTTGTTTTATTTTCTGGCAGATAGGTACAGTAAATTTTATATGCATTGATCAAGGTGGAGTTTATAAGACAAAATGTTAATTTTTTAGACCACTTTAAAGTTTTTTGTAAAATACTGCTGCTCGCCACATACTGATCTGCACGATCTAGCCCTTTCATGTGCTCCTTGTATTGTAATATGCACGTAGGTTTAATTGTATCATTTATATAATTTTTTTTCGGTTTCCACTTGATGTCACAGAAGCATCATGAATAGTTCATACCATGCGTACTATCCTTTTATCTTTCCAAGCAATAAGAACAACAGGTCCTTCCGTAAAGAAGTCATTTCTCCTCTGTCTAGACTTTTGGATTTTTCAAGCAAAACCTTTGGTAAACCACGGTTTTTCCGTATGGTACCACATACTAGTGTTTTTTCCTCAGCTGTAGAAGCGCTGCTATAATAATTATCTTGGTATATGTGATGCAAATGACCAAGGCATGGCTGCAACACAGACAATATAGGGTGTAACGCAACAGTATGCAAATATTCTAAGGGGTGATTCTACAGGCCAAAATAAAGCGAAAATCAGGAGTGACAATTTTCCGCTTGAGGCTTTGTTTACTAGATACCGATGTTTAAGAAAAAACGGCGTTCGAACGCCTACCGATAGGCAATCTGCGCGTGAGGCTTGAGTCAAACAGCTGCGTTCGGTGGCAGTCATTCGCTACGACGTCGCAGAAACCATGACCTACGCACCAGGAAATCTGATATCCAAAAGGCACACGCGTTACGATGTACAACATTCAACCTGCTTACTTGTAAAAATCCACATAGGCATATCGAAAACCGCCCAATGGGATTATCAAGTGAAAAGGGTGACGGCAGCCTTCAATCTTCAATTTTGTTCCCAAAAACCAAATATGCGATTGTCCCGTCCACGATTGTTCACAATACATCCATCAACACAGAAATTTGCAGCACACGAGGATCATGATTCCACGATTTGCACTAGACTTATTATTCCAGGAAATGTTTCTCGTGTCCACCACTCGCTTCAATGCAGTGATTCAATCTTTGACGCAAGACGTGTCACAGGTTTCGGAGGTCTGTTATTATTCATCATCATGTAGTCGTATTCCGCAAATGTACACGACCCTTTGGACACTTGGCACCACTATCACCGCACGTAACCGATTGTAACAAAAAGTAGTTTTAAAATTGAGATTGCGTATCTAAAAATTGAAATAATCAAGTTCTAAGAATTAGACTAAATTAAAAATCGAGAGTAATAACAATAGAGCTAAATGCAATATTAAATCTATGCCGAATAGTAAAATTCAAAGTACAACTGGAATATTTAAGCCATTCCGCATTCAACAGCGTAGAAACTGCAAGTGCCTCGATCGTCTAGAAATAATGTTCAACCGATGCAAACCGAATCGTCACGAGTCGTCGGTAGGGGCAACACTGTTGCCCCTTTCTACGACCGAAAGAATAACAAATACTTCCAAACACTTTCCGTAGATACGATTCGGCATGTATCGGTTGAGATCGTTATTTCTAGACGATCGAGACAGTTGCTGCTTGTACGAGGTTGAATACGGAACGATTTAAACATTCCAGTTGTACTTTGAGTTTTAATATTGGGCCTACCTGTAATATTGCGTTTAGTTCTATTATTAGTACTTTCGATTTTTAATTTAGTCTAATTCTTAGAACTTGATTATTTCAATTTCTAGATACGCAAACTCAATTTTAAAGTTACTTTTTGTTACAATCGGTTACGTGCGGTGATAGTGGTGCCAAGTGTCGAAAGGGCCATGCACATTTGCGGAATACGACTACATGATGATGTTCTCTGACAATAGTAACAGACTTCCGAAAACTGTGACACGACTTGCGTCAAAGATTGAATCACTGCATTCAAGCGAGTGGTGGACATGAGAAACATCTGGAATAATAAGTCCAGTGCAAATCTTGGAATCGTGATCCTCGTGTGCTGCAAATTTCTGAGTTGATGGATGTATTGTGAACAATCGAGGACGGGTCAATCGCAGATTTGGTTTTTGGGAACAAAATTGAAGATTGAAGGCTGCCGTGACCCCCTTTACTTGATAATCCCATTGGGCGGGTTTCGATATGCTCATGTGGATTTTTAGAAGTAAGCAGGTTGAATGCTATACATCATAACGCGTGTGCCTTCTGAGTGTCAGATTTCACGGTGCGGTAGGTTATAGTTCCTACGGCGTTGTAACGAATGACTACCACTGAAGGCAGCTGTTTGACTTGAGCCTCACGCGTCAAATCGCCTATCGGTAGGCGTTCGAACGCCGTTTTTTTACACATCGGTATCTCGTAAGCAAAGCCTCAAACGGAAAGTTGTCACTCTTGATTTTTGCTTTATTTTGACTTGTAGAATCGCCCCTTAAAATATTTGCATACTGTTGCGTTACACCCTGTATAGTTTCTTGCAGCTTTTTGCCTTGCCCCGAATAGATTTCGAAGTTCCATATGTACCCGCTTTCATTTTCACAAAGCATTCTGATCAAAATTTCATGTTTCGTTATTTTTGCCAGGTTACGTTTGTACGTCCTAAAGCTGATGCGACCTCTGTGTGCTACCACTGCTTGGTCTAGAGCTAGCTCCCCTTTGGGTATGTAGAGGGACTGAAATTTTGGAATGATATAATCCAAAAGCGGTCTAATTTTGCAAAGTCTGTCTTCAGGAGATTTATGTTGTATATTATCATTTAGATGAAAGAATGTAAAATATTGCTCAAATCGAATTCTGGACATAGTTGTCCGAAATATTGGTGCTTCAGCTAAAGGATCGGTAGACCAATAACCTGTGCAATGAGATTTTCTGGTTTGGCCCATCAATATCAGTAATCTAAGAAACTTCTTTATTTCATTAGTGGTAACTTCCGTCCATGGTACCGTTTTTGCATAGATTTTATATAACTCCTTCACTTGAGAATGGCACAAATTGGTTTGCGTAACGACTAAATAAAAAAAACTACTGTCAAAAAATAAAGCCGTTACCTCACTGATAGTCGGCGCATCACCAAATTCAATAGTTGCACCAGGAACATTTAAATCATTCTGTAAGTTTGGTGTGATATCATGTTCGCTCCACTCTTCTTTCAATTCGTCCCCACTATCTGATTCTATTATATTCTTTTTTTGATATTTTGGTGGCATAATATCAGATTCACTATCTTCTGATATAGTATCATTTTCCATGTCACCACAATTTGATTCACATGACTCGGACAGTCACATAAAACATCCGCGTATAAGTCATTGAAAAATTCTTCATTGGTACGTTCCGTCATCGTTGAAATTTTTTTACAACAAAGGATGCAACTTGACGGATCTTATAAGCGAGAGACACAGCTTGAGGTGTGCTGATCAACAATTGCACTGTATGATATCAAACGACTTACTGAGAAACCGATGCTGATGCGGAAAAAAGTGCGTTTACTCGTCGCCGGTCGGCAACGTTTGGCCATGAAAATACTAGTTAACTCGTGACCGGTCAATAATGTGTTAACTTCCAGGAACGCTGCTACTGTGTGTTGCTTATGGATTAGTCCAGCTTTAGCGTATGAATTCAAATTGGTGAGATTGTCTAGGCACGATCTTCCTTTTCTGAATCCATATTGGGACTGCGGTATAAGATTATTGTGTTCGCACCACCACTGGATTCTGTTGTTGATTATCCTCTCCAGGAGTTTGCCCATGCACGATGATGGTGTCATAGGTCTATAATCTTTTTTATTGGCTTTCTGTGCCAGTAGTATCAGGCATTTTTTCCAAGACTGTGGATACGTAAAGATTGTATAGATTTCGTTGAAAATGTCAAGCAGTAAAAAGCTTGCATCTGTTGGAGAAGTTTTTGATAATTTTGTAATTGATCTTGTCTGGCCCAGATGTTGCATTCAGGTTGACTTCATCCAGGGCCAGGTTGAACTCCCTAAAATCAGATTGAGCGCCCAGGACTGCATTTGAATGTACTCTTACGTTCATGTGTGGATGTATAGGAACCCAAGGTGGGCAAATTTTACCTATTGCTAGGTTCCTGTTGTGTATTAGGATGTTTGTATCAATTTATTCTTGTTGCTTTGCTTTTGTCCACTTGTTTCTCAGTACTTTGATGGTATTCCAGAATTGTGTGATGGAGGTTGTGTTTCGAAGGCTGTGTTTCATAATCCTTAAAATTTTGGACTCTTTCTTTTGTACAAGTCCGGCTCTCACGACTTGTTTTTTTTTTTATAATTGGCCCAGTTTTCTATTGTGGATCTGCATTTCCATATTTTGAATGCAGCTTTTCTTATTCTTATAGATTTTTCATATTCGGCATTCCACCATACAATTGGGTTCCGATGTTAATGGCCACGCACCAAGATTTTTGCTGGTGTACTTCTTTGTATCGTCTCCACAATTTTGTATGTGAAATCAAAATGTTTTTGTAGCGGGTGCGTAGGGGCGTCTGTTCCAACAGCTGATTGCCAGTACTAGTCCATGAATTGGTAGAATAAGTTCCAGTTGGTCTCCTTGGTCGATAGTCTATTGCTTATTTTTCTGTATACAGGGTGTCCCAGAACTCCCCATAGACCCAAAAAGGGGTCATAGCTGACGTGGTTCTGAACACCTTTTTCCTTTGCGAAAATGTTGTTTGAAGCTTCGTTTTTAAATGGTTAACGCAAAACATTGACCAATCAGAGAGCGCGTAGAGCCCGCGCTCAGCCGCGGGAGGGTTGTGTTCGAGCTTGACGCTCGGCCGAGGCCGTGAATGTGAACAAGTCACTCGGTCTAATAGGAGGCGCTTGCCAAAAGTTATATCGAATAAGGAATAAACAAATTAAGAATAATATCAAATTATTCGCTATTCCTGAAGGAGGAATAAACTAATTAGTTGTTATTCGTCTAGAATCAATGAATCGATTGACTAATAAACCTATCAATTGCAGCCCGCGTTAAATTACACAAGATTGACAGAAGATTCAAATTAGACTCACCCATGCATCCATAAATGAACCTGCTTCAACGAAAATGGGTCACTGTGTCATCCTAACGATCCTGACCATTGCAAGTAGTTATCCCGCAGTGCAGGACAGCTAATGTTACGGCCAGGTCAACGAACTCACTTTATTTGACAAAACTTCTTACCTGCACGACAACTATCACTGGGTTATTTTATCGATCCTGGCCATTCGAAGAACAAACACATGGTGAAAAATAGTCGATGTCTCGGTTGGAACAGCGAAAGAACTTCGTTTCACAAAATTCCCATAATTGCACGATCACTGGCACTTTACACTTCAAGATTTGAATTTATGAAATCAGTTGTTCCCACTTATGAATAATTGCTGGCTCCGAAAGGGGCTGATTGTTATTGACATTGAAGGGTCCCGACTTGGCCCTTTCTACTGCCAAATGCGCTTTTCCACGTTCTGCAATGCCGTTGTCGTGTTCCCGAGCGGGTAGTCATTCACGAGCTTCGCGTTTGAAACTTAAATTTTATTTCGTTGAAAGTAAATGTAGCAATTACAGTGTCAAAGAGATCTTTACTGCAGGGCGTTGAGACTGATTCTGTCTTGAGAAACTATGACGCGGTTTGCAACGGTGGACGAAGGCAAGTTGGAAAAACGTTATGAGGGAGAGTTACGGGGTGCGCGCTTTATGGTGAAAAGGCCCTTGAGGCCCACGTGCTGGCCAGCAGAGGTTTTCGGTTCCCAACAAACACGGCCGTGGCGGATTTAATGGAGACATCTTCCAATCGCCGGGAAGGCGCTGCGGAAGGTTCAAGACACTGTTACATGCTTCGAGATGCTACATCTTTTATTACATTCTTTGTAATGCTATACCTTTTCCGGCGACCGGAAAATGTCTCCATTCAATTCGCCACGGCCATGTTTCCTGGGAATCGAAAAACTTCGCTAGCCAGCACGTGGGCCTCAAGGACCTTTCCACCATAAATCGCTTTCCCCGCGACGACCCGTAACTCTCCTTTATAACATTTTTCCAGCTAGATCTTCTCTACCGTTGCAAACCGCATCACAATTTCTCAAGACAGAATCAGTCCGAACGCCGAGCAGTAAAGATCTCTCCGACACTGTAATTGCTGTTTTTACTTTCAATAAAATAAGAATTAAGTTCTAAAACGCAAAGCTCGTGAGTTACTACCTACTCTGCAGCACGACAATGAATTTGCCGAACGTGGAAAAGCTTATTTGGCAGTAGCAGCGGCCATATCGAACCCGTTCAAAGTGATTAGTAATAGGTCCCTTTCGGGGCAACCAATTATTCATAAGTGGGAGCAACTGATTTCATAAATTCAAAGCTTGAAGTGGAAAGTGACAGTTGATCGTTCAATGATGGAAATTTTGTGAAACGAAGTTGTTTCTCTGTTCCAACAGAAACATCGGCTCTTGTGCACCATGTGTTTGTTCTTCGAATGGCCAGGATCGGTAGAATAACCCAGTGATAGTTGCCGTGCAGGTAGTAAGTTTTGTCAAATGAAGTTGGTTCGGTGACCTGGCTCTAACATCAGCTGTCTTGCACTGCGGGATACCTACTTGCAATGGTCAGGATCGGTAGGATGACACAGTGCCCCATTTTCGTTGAAGCAGGTTCATTTATAGGTGCATGGGTGAGCCCAATTTGAATCTTCTGTCAATCTTTTGTAATTTAACGCGGGCTGCAATTGATAGGTTTATTAGTCAATCGATTCATTGATTCTACACGAATAACGACTAATTAGTTTACGCCTTCTTGAAGAACAACGAATAATTTGATATTGCTCTTAATTTGTTTATACCTTATTCGATATAACTGTTGGAAAACGCCTCGTATTAGACCGAGCGACTTGTTCACATTCACGACCTTGGCCGAGCGTCAAGCTCGAACACAACACTCCCGCGGTTGAGCGCGAGCCCTACGCGCGCTCTGATTGGTCAATGTTTTTCCTTAACCACTTAAAAACGAAACCTCAAACAACATTTTCGCAAAGGAAAAAGGTGTTCAGAAGCACGTCAGCTATGACCCCTTTTCGGCTCTATGGGGAGTTCTGGGGCACCCTGTGTAAGCGCTCCGTTTCATGGTTATACTAGATTTGTCACGTACAAAATCAATCCCAATGCAACGCTTTACCTCTTTTAGATCTCTTATTTCAAAAGAACGTGCGAAGAATTTTTTCAAATTATTTATCTTGACTTGACTTCGAGGTGCAATAAGTAAATCGTCTACGTAGATCAGGACAAGTAGCAAATTTTCGCCTTGACCAGTGAAATACATACATGGGTCTGCGCTAGATGGTACAGCTCCAAACGTCTTCAATTACTTCATTAGCCTGTTATGCCAATTCCGCGCGGCCTGTTTCAAACCATACAATCCTCGTTTCAGTAGACATACTTTATTGCCAATTCTCAATTCGTTGAGCATCTTCCGGACTGTCTTTTCTTCGATTGTTCCATTTAAATATGCAGTGGTTATGTCGATGTGATGTATTTTCATCTCGTACCTTGCAGCTATGGCACTCACTGTACGGACAGAGCTTAGTCTAGCGACCGGTGCAAACGTTTGATTAAAATCAACACCTGTACGCTGTGCAAATCGTCGCGCAACAACTCTTGCCTTTCTTCGTTCTAATACTCCGTTCGCTGCATATTTATTTGTGAGTACCACACTACTTCCGATAATATCCCGCCCTGTGGGCCGATCAATCAGATCCAACGTATCATTTTTTAAAATCGATATGATTTCAGAAGCCATTGCTTGATACCACTCTTCTTTGTCCTCTCCAGATATAGCTTTCTTCAATGGAATTTCCGTAGCAAGCGCAAGTTCCTCGTTTGCGTAGTTAGTGTCAATTTGAGTATATTCTTTGCGAGATCTTCCCCTCAATTCGGTACATATTATTTTAGGTCTTCCACGACCTCTTCTTGAAGTTTCCTGCTCCTGATGTGAGTAGTCTTCAAAAGTTTCTTGTACATCTTGATCCTGTTGATCTTGATTATCTTCCATGTTGTCTTGTATATCTTGATCTCGTTGATCTTGAGTATCTTCTATAGGAGATAACACGATTTCCACTTCCTGACGTTTCTTGTGTTCCATCATGTCTTCATCTTTTGTGTAAGAATTTCTTCGATTTTCTGTAATAAAATCATCGTAAATACATTCTGTTCGTGTGTCGAACTTTTCAACGAACTTCATGTCTCTACACACTGTTACTTTTATTTCATCAGGAACTCAAATTCTGTAGGCTTTAGAGTCAGTAGGGTATCCTATAAAGATACCTTTCTTTGATTGTGAATCAAACTTCACCTTGTTCGGCTTTCCATCTATAAAATAGACAACACAACCAAAAGTTTTAAAATTCCTGACATCCGGTGTTCTTCCAGTCCATGCCTCATATGGAGTTCTCCCTGATAGACGTTTGGTAGGACATCTATTTCGTAAGTAGTTCGCAGTAGACACAGCTTCATCCTAGAAAGACGGCGATAAATTATACTGTAAAAGTAGATATCTGGCCATTTCAATTATAGTTCTATTCTTTCTTTCTGCCAATCCATTTTGTTCAGGACAATACGCAACGGAAAATCATCTCTGTATTCCATGAGATTTCAAAAAGTCATCGAATACACGATTTCTGTATTCTGTTCCATTATCCGATTGCAAATATTTTATTTTCCGTCCTGTAACATTCTCCGCGTAAGTTTTAAATTCTATAAATGCTCGTAACACTTCATCCTTACTCTTCAGCATGTATATTTCACACCATCTTGTGCTCTCGTCTATAAACGTGACAAAATATTTTGAACCGCCATGCGAATATACACGCATTGGACCACACACATCGCTATGAATTATATCTAGCATTTCTGTTTCTTTATTAGTCGATTTTGGAAAAGGCAGACGAGTCATTTTTCCGTGGATACATATATCACAGTCTAGTCTACCTTTTAGATCCTTGAGGTTTAATCACATAATCGTTCCTTTTCGCGCTGCTTCTCTCATATCCGACTCATTCAGATGTCCGAGACGATAATGCCAAGCATTAAGCGCTCCAATCTTTCCCTGTGATTCATCTTCCACGATATTATGAGCACAGACCAGAGTACAGGATAGACTGCGCGTCTTACGGGATTGCGTGTCACCTGTTTGGAAATACCGACCATAGGAATACTCGCTAGTTTTCGAGCATCCTCTAGGCTATAGAGTGGTGACCGTCGGAATTACATTCATTTGCGACCGATGTTAATAGTGAAGGGATCAGAAAACATATTCGTATCGAGAGACTCGAAATTGGCGAAAAATGCGCAACTATGAATGGAACGATCCACGTTAAATAGCATAAAAACAGCAATCGTAAACATTGATTCTTCTTTAACTTGGCATAAGTATCTATCGTGCCAACAAAATATGTAGAATTCTTCCTTTCTGCCCCGGATGATTTAAAGTTACTTAATGCAAAAGTTTTGAAAAATTTCATTAAATGAGGCAACATATGGTTATGTTAACCGTAATGTGTAAGCTATACTTAGAGGTTATATGTACATGCATACATATGTATACAGCGTACATAGTGTTAAAATTTATTTACATACATATACAAACATTGTAATTACGTTCATTTTAAAGCTAAAGGAATATAAGATATATAAAAGGAATATAAGAAAATACAGTTTTCCCGTTGCTCAGGAATTTTGTTTGTTATCAATCATTTTGGCAATAATTAAGACCTAATTTTTAAGCTGTAATTATGCGTTGTTGCCACTTAGTTGGTCACTTTAAATTGATCGGTTTGAAAAAATATTGATTTGCATTTGACTACTTGGATTAGTTTAATATTCCTCTTTAAAATGTGCTTTGTAACATGATGGGTCAATTTCGAGAGTGTTACAAATATTAAGATTTAACGTACGAATTTCCAAAACCAAATTTTTCCTTCGGTTTATTATTAAAACTCTAATTTCGATCGGATAATAAGATTATTAGCCAGGCAATTAAGAATGTCAGAAGCAAAAAGAAAAGAAACTTAGTATGCGTTCATTCACCCTTCTGCAAAATGCGATTTCCAAATATGAAAAATATAAATAAGATTGTGAAGAAGACAAAAAACTCACAACGTAAATTGAAAGTTATTGAGAGGATCGTCAACGAGATTTTTCGTAAATGTATCTTTATTTCGTTCATTACTGCGAAAATACATAAGAGTATAAAAGAATGAAATAATAACAAATTTCTGTTGATGGAAATATATTTATTTGTCAACTTTTTTATCGCCACTGTATTTTCTTGAACCCTGTGTAGGATATTAGTTCTGGCGCGTAATACATGTTGACATCTGTATCTGAAACAGTTTGACAATTATTAATGATTATTTTTTCTTTGGAAAACGAAATTCCTAATAACCTAAGACATAAAATATTCACGTATCTTTTATGATTTGTAAAATAACGATAGCCTGCCTTTCTTTCATCTTAGTTGCACTTTTACTTCAGAAAAAAATATTTGTTATTATCGCATTAAAATAGGTATTTACGTAAAAGTGCTTAACAGGATGGGCCACGTGAAGGCGTGAAAGAAGGTCTTAACCATCCCAGAGTATGTTCAATGTTTATTCGACTTGACAAGTATGTATGTAATAGAAAGACCATAGAAAATAAAAATTGTATATGAAAAATACATAATTTAGAAAAATCAGCATCCGTACTTGGCATGTGAAAGAATGTTGAACATACTCCAAATGCTAACACAGGAAAGCCGTGACAGCATTCTCATCAAATACGAGAATGCAGTTCCTGTCTGCGACTTCCATGTGCGCAGCTTTGTATTTTAACGCGGAAAGCAAATTTTGACAAATCCCCGGCCAAAAGTCTATTTTCCCAAACCAACGAACTATCGTAGAACGATCCGGCAGATGGAAACCGAATTTTTCGCGCGAATTTCTGTACAAGGAAGGGGAAGTGTAGTGCATGCTCATACATAATTGCTTCTCTGCCGATGAGTAGCAATGCTTCAATCTAAAGACCAACATGAGTACAAAAGTTAAGACGTAACCTTTTACTCTACTAGCAATTGCTTTCTTCAAACATGTATCACTAATACAGCCTGAAGAAAGCTGCATCTTCAACCGATCTATTACTCTACGCTTCGCCCTTAATTGCAGGCGAAGAATACTTGATGTATTCTTTTCTTGCTTCAATTTCTCTTCGGTTTCCATCAACCGTTGTCGTAATTCACCGTATTCTCTAGGTGATGAGATGGCTTCAAAATCTACATTACTACTAATGCCATGCGAATCTACAATATCGTACATTTGCGGCACGGCGGTTCTTCGGAGTGGACCGGCTGCATGAAAACAATCTTTGGTAAAATGCCGGCTGCAAATGTACTTTTTCTTTAATTCACTATTCCCCATTTCTACCCAATCGTCTAAGCCACAGTTAACCAGCCACGTTATACATCGATCATTATCCCTTACGGGAAAGGAATGAAATGTAATACCGTCAGTCACACTGCGGCTGGTTAAATTACAATTAGGATAAGCGCACTTTTTATAGCGGGCCCTCCTATCCTGATGCTGCATTTTCAAATATACTTTAACTCACACTTGTAATAAAAAATTTATATATAAATATTTACCTTATTACCCGCTTAATCCTCACCGAGAAAGTCCGCAATCCTCACAAGTCTTCGAAAATCCCCAGCGTCCAGCACACTTACTAATTCAACTTATTAATTATGCCTAGAAGGCTCACGAAAGACTGACTCGTACAACGCGGGAAATCTCATATTATTATATCGTTTTGCACGTCAATTGTTCTTACATACATTATACGCACACATTTTAGCTTTCTTACACACGTAGAAAGGGGCCGAGAGAGGTGGAAGTCGTAAGGAGACGAGAAACATATGCGTGAAAAAAAGTAATTTAATCTTTGACTGCTGCCTCTCCTTTCTACGGCCGAAAAAATAACAAATGCCGCCAAACATTTTCCATAGACACGACTCGCGGCGATTCGGCATGCATCGGTTGATCATTATTTCTAGACGATCGAGACAGTTGCTGTTTGTACGACGTTGAATACAGAACGATTTAAACATTTTTCGGAAAGCATGGCGGCTGTAAACAAAGAAGCCAAGAAATTGGGCAAGAAGGGTGGGTATATATGGATACAATGCATGTATAAATTGTATTAAAGTCATATTGTTTACAGCATCACATGCATTTAGGTTGATAGCACACATTTAATTATCTCGTCAGGAAATCTCTATTTTTTTTGCATGATTCCCTTACGCCAGAGATAAACCTGTGACTAAATTATACTTTCTGCACTTCCAACTGCCTTCTGTCATCTGTACAATTTGCTCAATACAAATCTCGCGTCGATTGGCTCCCGCTGCGTTGCATTTCAATCCTCGGAAAATTACCTGCAGTGTTGTGATTCTCGTTTGTTTATAGGTCATCGACCATCCATCTAATGTATTAGTGCCGCATCATACACATGTGTGCATGTATAGGCTGAATGTCGACGGAATCGCCAATTGACATGAAGTTCGACGGAATTGGTGGGTTGGAGGGGAAGGGCGAAGAAAGGAGAACTCCAAACACAAAATTTTAGGTTCGGGTATTTATTAGTTTCCGAAACACGTATTAATTAAAAACTTTTAATACAATCCATTGAGTCCTGCCTGTACAGACGTAACTAAACAAACGTTTTCGCTGTAGTCTTTAGTCGTTGTCGAGTTAGTTAATTTATTGTCAGTCATGACATTAAGCCGACTACTCTACTTACAAAAATATGTTTATGCCAAATTATGTCCCCCTTCATATCAAACAATTTTTGTAACTTCAATTTTCCATTAAATAAATATAATATAAATAAAACATTAAACTATGTACTGTTAAAAGTTATGGCCCATGTAAAGAATTGCATGCAAAACGTGAAGTATTTATTAATCTACAGGCTCTTTTTGAAATAGCAAATCGTAAATGAGGAAGCAAGTATTTCACAAACGTTGATTTTTATTTATCCTCATTCATTATTATATGTTTTGTAGCCGCCAGTACTGATACATATGTACATATATACATACATACATAATACGTATGTTATATCATATGATCGGCTGGTATGATATCGCCCAGCAAAACATGAACTTTTTCCTGAATAACTTCATAACTGTGGACATGATACAGCTATGAAGGTTATCCTCATCTACGAAATGCCTTTTCATATATTTAGTTACAGTTCCCATCACTACTGATGCCTTAGTTCTATTCTTTACTGGCTCGGTAACGTCGAGAGTGACACCAGCGTGGTAATAGGGGTTCTAGGACCCCAGTCTCAGGTGACAAAAAAAAGCATTGTCTGCACAGTCTATCCTGTACTCTAGTCTGTGCTACTGATGCCTTAGTTCTATTCTTCACTGGCTCGCTAACGTCGAGAGTGACACCAGCGTGGTAATGGGGTTTTAGTACCCCAGTCTCAGGTGGCAAAAAAAAGCATTGTCTGTACAGTCTATCCTGTACTCTAGTCTGTGCTGCTAACCCTCGTCGGCGCCTGTACTCTAGTCTGTGTGTGGGACCTGTTCTGTTTTATCCCGCGAAGGTAATACAGATTGTCTTTGCGATCGGCTCTGAGGATCACGCTTCCTAACTTATCGACTACGGTCGAACCATCTCGCTTAAACACTACGTCATAGCCGCGATCAATTATCCTTGATACAGACAATAAATTAGTACGAAGATCGGGAACATATAAAGCATTATTTAGTTTAAATTGTTTCCAATGCCCTTCGTGAGCCACGACTAACGAAACCGTTCCTCTTGCGCGTATATTCGTCTTCGTATTATTCGCAAGATTAACCTTATCGCAATCAGAATTCACCGCGTTCGTGAAATCATCCGTGTCTTTACACAAATGTGACGTGCAGCCGCTATAAATGCACCAAGCATCACGGCTCGCACTCACGGTATGCAACACCTTTTCTACAATGTTCACCGCGTATAAACTTGTCATATTTTCGTTTTTCGTATACTGTCGCGTATTAAAAACTTTTGTCACATTCCGAGGCTTTATGTCCCACTCGTCGACATCTATGGCACTTATATTTAAAAGTCTCTTTTTCCGATTTTACATTTTTATTTCGATTCGAGAAATTTGGTTTTCCGCGAAATTTACCAACGACCATCGCATTTGGCACTACATCAACCGTTTGATTTTTCTGTGCATCGTATTCCTCAACGATTTTTACACGTAGCACTTCCGGTTCTGGCAACGCATCCTTTGATCCAATTGCGCATCGAAAATTCTCGAACGCCGTCGGCAAACTATACAACAACATAATCGCTTGTACATCCGGATTTATATTGACGTTAATTTCTTCCAGCTTCTCGACGGCATCAAAGAATTTATTTAAATGCGCATGGATATCATCGTCTTCCTTCATTTTATGAAGTATTAACCTTTTTAGCAATGTTGCTTTCTTCGCTGGACCTCTGGACTGATAAACTTCCAGCCTTGTCCACATTTCGTGTGACGGTTCACAAAATTTAATTTGTTTTAATTCCGAAGCACTTACTGACAATATGATATCCGATTTTGCTTTCTGATCATTCTTTTTCCATGCGTTGTACAACTCCTCAGACTGATGGTCTCCTTCCTTCCGTTCTGGCATACGAGTTTCGCCACTAACGTACACCCATGCGTCATTTTTAGTTAATAATGCCCGCATTTGCATTTTCCACATGTCATAGTTTTCTCGCGTTAACGATTCAATACGAGCGATGTTAGACGCGATCATTTTTATTCACTTCTCGTCACCTAACCTCGAGGACGTGTACAATTTATAATGCACTATACCGATTGCACGATTTACACAATATTCCTCCTGGACCCATAACCTGTTGTCGGGAGTCACTAACGCAAGTATAACAGCACAAATGTAATCGTGTCTTTATTATTATTAGAATGAAATACAAAAAGTACTTAACGAGTATAATGCAAGGTGGTAACAACGACGAACGAACGAAAAGGAGAATACAGAGTGACGACACGCACGCCATCCGGGATCGTTTAAATCTAACATAACCAACGGAACATATTAATATTAGTATTGTAAGAAAACAGTTGAATTGCGACCCATGGTTCTTTTGACACTGTTTATCCTCATGATGAGTAGAATAAAATATGATAAAAAAAATTTGATTTTAATCTTCAAGGTCCAAATGAATTTTGTGGGCAGTTTCTTTTCCAAATGTCCACCGATCCAGAGATGTAGAATAGCGCGATGATAGCCGTTATACTAATTTTCTATACACCCTCTACAATGTTGTTTTACATCCGGTGAGTTTCCTGCCTCTTCTTCGTCCCCCCTATCGTGAACTCCTAACTCTAGTACATACCAAGGTGTCCGTTGCAAACGTTGCGCCGTCGACTCTTGCTAACCCGCATCACGCGGCTTAGGAATTGCGCGCAAATAAAATAAATTGAAACGGTAGCAAGCCTGAGGTCTTAAGATTTTCCGCCGACGACGCGAACCTCTCGACACTCCGAACCACCTTGGTGAGCCGCCTTGCGAGCTCGAGAGAGTCTGATTTGGACAGTGTCCTGAGTAGGTTCTAGAGTCGCGTCTGTTAGTTATAGCTGCGAGTAATCTTGATCGAGGCATTTTGTACGGATTAATCTGTTGTAGTTAGTTTCCGCAACCACGCGCGTAGAACAACTTATCGTTTACCGCCAAGCTGTGGACCCGGCTTAGCCCCTACACGACATCGGAACCTCCGCACGAGAACCGCCCGTGAGAGCGATACTACGCCAGCTGACCGGAGACCATCCCAGATACATAACACGTCAGCATTTTGGCCACACGGGCCTGCGATAACGTCGATATTGTAACCGGCGATCTAGTATGTCAGTTTTGTAACAGTTTACTAACATTGGTATCAGAATATATGTCATAACCTGCACTGTGAATAATAAGAGTACTGATCAGTGTTACCCTTTCTCACTCCTTCCATCAGTCCCCAGTAGTATACATAAGTTGCGCTTCAGCACTTTAATTCAAGCCCGAGCCTACGACTGACGTTCATTACCAACCGCGAGCGTAAATCCCGCGAATCGGTCGCAAGAAAAAATAGAGCATACGTAGAATAGATCTCCGCCTCATCAGGATGCAACAGTTGCTTTACGAACGGGACCTTTTGATTCGTATACTCACTCAAGTTCATTCCACGCCGCATGCGACGTTTTGGCCTTCTTTATTTGATTTAGTTGACCACGTGTCATACGTAATATAATCATCGCCAGGGCTATCTGGTCCTTTTTCGTCTATTTTACGTGCTTTGCCTCGGTTTTTAATTTATGTATCAATAAGCTATTATCCTTCAGGCGTGATCGATTTGTTTGCCACGAACTCGAACAGGGAGTTAGTCATCATTGCAGTTTATGTTGACGATATCTTGATTGCAGCTTGCCGACTAGACTTGATTCTCCAAGCCAGGGATCGACTATACAAGCCGTTCGAGATAGAAGATCTTGGGGATGTCAAGTGCTGTATTAGTATAGAATTTTCACGCTATGATGAGAGTATACTAGTTAATTAAAAGGGCTACTTCGAGGACCTATGAGAGAACTTTGGCAAGTCCGAATGTAGTCCTGTACCTACTCCGATGAACAAGAAGATGCGAAGCTGCCTTAACGCGAATTGATCGGCCGTCTAATGTATCTAGCCGTCGCTACAAGGCCCGACATCGCCCACACGGTAAGATATATCAGTCAATATTTGGGCAGCAGCTAAGAGACTCCTGAGATGCCTGCGGCGTATGATTGAGTGCGGTATCGTCTATAAACCTGCGAAAGAGCAATTAAAAGGATACGTGAATGCCGATCGGGGCAATTGCTCGATAAGCAGAAAATTCTTCACTGGATATGCTTTCTTGTTGGCCAATTGAGCGATCAGCTGGAACTCAAGGAAACAGCGTACAGTTGCACTATCGTCGACCTAATCAGGATATGTGGTATTGCGACGGCGAAGGAGGGACTTTTTCTTCGTGAATTTCTGATGGGACTCTATTGCGGTGGTACCAGATCTCACTTAGTCTCTTAATCTTAATCTCGCTTACTGCTGTCAGATCTACAACTATCATGTTGTTCTGTTCGAAAGAAACTACAGAAAGTCGAAAAAAAAAACACATAGCGGAAGCTATTCTTCTATTTAGAAATCTGGTAAGCACATGTCGTTGCAGGGCGTAACCTTGTGTCGGAAGTAGGGGTAGGCGACTCTCAGGTGGACACGGTTTTGAGAGTTCTACGGGACAGTAAATTCTTGGAGAGCCTTCTAGTGGCTGCCCGACAGTCAAAACTCTGGTAGTTGCTCTCAAGTGGACACACACCCGAAACTGACTGTCGGGAGTAACTCGCGCGAGATTCTCTCAAGTGGATACTTAGTTTTACTCTCCAGACACTGGAAGAAGGCTTTCCGAGAATTTACTGTCCTGTAGAACTCTCTGAGCTGTGTTCATTTCAGACTTGTCTATCCCTACATCCGATTCAATGATGCGCCTTGCACCATGTGCTTGCCAGATGTAAAGTGGTAAATGTAAGACTGAAGTGGATCCTTCCTGATACATGTATCGACCGTGCATTGATCGTGTTAATGAAATAGATGAAGTGCACAAAAAAGTAATTACAATTCACCTATAGCTTCATATGGCGTTTAAATTACTTCTAGCATGCAATGCGCACTTGGTGCAGAGTTATTAGTTAGCCAACGTAGACCCTTTGTTTCGCAATTTCCTTTTACTTGACTAGTTCCGTCTTTGCAATTCGTATGAATCCGTCTTTTTGACGTACCTAAGGGGCCTGTTTGAAAATCTGATCTCCAACTGTTTTATGGCAATACATAAGAAATAGCTAGGTACGGAATACGTTACTTCACTCAGAAGTACGTGCATGGTAATAAAATAGTTTATTCCTGTCACCGATTTATCTCTCGAAGTACTACATATTAAATGTCTTTTGTATTCCACAACATCGATTTATATTCGTTCGCATTAATTAAAGCTGCTATCACGATTGGAAACTCGTTAGAATTATAACATTAGCTCTCGGAGGGTAATGTTATACCGTATTCACTTGGGAGCAGGTCATGAAACCAGCCAGTCTCGGCTAGTTGACTACCGCTCTTCGGCTGTTACTTCCGGATCCGTGCCCATTCGCGATAACACTCTCGAGAGCGACTAGCAAGGGCTTTACAACATATTTAAAGATCATAATGATCAGAGTGGAGGTAACTTTTCTGCAGTTTTACTCGGTGGAGGCCTTCTGATATAGAATAATCACCGTACTATGAAACCAATAAGTAGTCGAAGCTAAAATTTATATTTGGCCTTTCCCTTCCGCCACCTAACATTTCATGTCAACCGGCCACTGGAGAGCTTCCTCTCAGAGCAATATCCGAAAATACTACCGCATTTCGTTATTCTTCGTCTACATTAGACTGGTCTTAACTGCTGCTCCAGAGCAATCTTCCCCTCCTGATGGTACCCTCACCACAGGACTCAAGTACCGTTTCACTACATTCCGCATAGCTCGCGACGTCACAATTCGATTCGAGCGTGGCAGATTGAGCCCTGTAGTGGCGATACTGTCAGGAGGGGAAATTTACTCGGGTGCAGTAATTGGGCCACTCTGGTCTACATGCAGGGACGTTTCAAGCGGATATGAAATGGACAGCAGGGTGCAGGTGCCGGCAGGTGCGCATTCCATAAAAAAAGGTCATCGAATTCCGTTCGTATCCATCACTGGCTACTTTTGGTTGTGTGACACGAACTGAAACATGTACGAACTTTCCTATAGACCGCGGCAACAGCGCTTTGCACTCCGGCGACAGATAAACTTGAGACGCCCCTGTCTACGAGAAGAATTTTCCAAAAATATGAAACGTTGCAGGTAAAGTTACGAAAAATAGCGAGAACACACATGATGCATGGAGGCCGTACTCTTATACAGGGTGTTTAGCTACTGCGTGTCAATATTTTAAGGTGTACTTGCTGAGATGATTCGATAGGTCAGTATTTTTCATTAATAATTTAGAAACCAAGCCTTGACTAGCATTTTCGTAGGGAAAAACGTTGTTCAGAACCACCTCAGCAATCACCCCATAAAATATTGACATGCAGTAGCCGAACACCCTACGTAAGGAAAGGTTATTCAGAATGATGTCCTTGCCAACATTTTTGAAGGTCATAAAAATCGGTGGACGGAAACTTTCGCATAGGCGTAATAACTTTATACGTTCTAGGACAAGAAAATACATATACTAATAAATTTAATACGACAAATTAAAGGTGACTCAGTGCTTAAATGAGAAAAGGGGAAATGTTTTAGGATGTATCTCGGAAGTAACAGAGTTTAAAAAATGTGTCGACAAATCCTTGCATCAAGCTGTTTCTGTGGGTATGACAGATCAACGGAAGAAGAAAGAAAGTTACGCGGAGTCATTCAATAGATCACATTAATTTGGTTATATCAAATAGAGTATGTTTGAAAAAATCACATTATTGTAAAATACATATGGACAATAGTTTCAATATCTATATGTACCCTATGTTCTTTTAACATTTTTATGCGACGTTTATCTGTTGTTATAATCGCATTTATTTATATGTATGAACTTGATGTTGCTTTGCGATATGAAACAAACTTCCCATAATTCTATACAAATAAATTAAACATAATATTCGCTACGTAAGCAACGTAGTTCTATAAAGTTGAACTTATAACTACAACAACGATCTTTGCACGCTTTAGTTCGATGTAAAATATGTTGCAAGTATTGTTAATACAGGTGCTTGAACACTTGGATTAGTTTAAATTTCTTCTTTAAAATGTGCTACTTAACATGATGAATCAATTTTGAGAGTGTTACAAAAAATTAAGTGTTAACGTAAGAATTAGAAAAACCAAATTTTTCACTCGATTTATTACTAGTACTCGCATTTTGGTCGGATAATAGGATTACAATCTAGGCAATTAAGAACGTAAGAAACACCATGCAATTCAAACGTAGCATTCTTCTATTACCAATTCTCCAACGATATACGAAAAAAAAATCAAACTTAGTATGTGTTCATTCCATCTTTTTCTGCAAAATGCGATTTCCAAATATGAAAAATGTAGAGAATATTGTGAAGAAGACAGAAAACTTACAACGCAAATTGAAAGGTTGAGAAGATCGTCACCGAGATTTTTCGTAAATGTAACTTTATTTTGTTCACCATTGCGAAAGTACATAAGAATATAAAGAAATGAAATAATAACAAATTTCTGTTTATAGAAATATATCTTGTCAGCTTCTTTAAATTTCCACTGTATTTTCTTGAATTATGTGTAGGACGTTTGTCCAGGCGTATAATACATGTTCTGTATTATACGCCTGAACAAACTATATCTAAAACAGTTTAACTTTTATTATATGTTTGGAGGACGAAATTTCTAATAACCTAAGACCTAAAATGCGCACGTATCTTTTATAAATGATAATATAATGATAGCTTGCCTTTCTCTTATCTTAGTTGTTACTATCGCATTCAAATATTTACGTGAAAGTGCTTAACAGGCTGGGCTACGTGAAGGCGTGAAAGACAGTCTTAACCATCCCAGACTACGTTCAATATTTATACAACATGACATGTATACATGTAGGTATTAGACTATAGATAATCAAAATTGGATATGGAAAATACATAATTTAGAAAAATCAAAATCTATAGAAAAAGTCGAAATATGTAAGGAAATGAATATTGAATATTAGAAAAAGTATACAAATCGAAATACGATGTAAAAAATATAATTTAGAAAATTAAGAAAAATCAGCATCCGTAATTGGCAAGGGAAATTACGTTGAACATACTCCAAATGCTAATACAAGATGTAGAGAAAGCCGTGATAGTGCTCTTTTTCTACATTTTGTACATAGCAGGACATGCATTATTGTGTAATATATACAAGTTGTTTACAAAATACTTAATATTCATGTATTGCACATTACATTTATGCATGTGCAAAAAAAAAATCTGCACGATGTTTCTCTCGCTGGACTCAAAGGAAGTGCCGCGCGAAGGTACCTCGGCCAAACAGCCAGAGGTATCTGTGTATGATCTGATAAGTGGCCCCCAGTCGACCTCTTGGTCGACGTAAGAGGTCGATTGCAGGCCATTTGTGAGATAATACACATTAGATATATGGCCGTGGTATCTTTAGTCGACACTTCCATCGAGTTAACCAGCGACGGAATCATCTTGCATTACTACGAGACATATTGTTAATAAAAGCCAGAGTACTCAAACATGCCTGAATTGTACTAATTTGGAATAACGTCCTTTTGGACCAAAATGGCCACGCCATATCGTATCTTTATGAATTTTGACAGCTAAAATTTTACATACCATTTCTTTATGCCTTTCGATATACTTCTGTAACTACACTCAATATAATCGAAAATATTTTCCGGATAATAGACGTCAAACATGGCAGAAATTATTTTACAACTTGCCGAAAAATGTGTTGTCAGAACACATAAGTTTCCAAAGTCGACATTGTCGCCGACTGCATATTCCCGGAAAGATAACAGCATTTGCTCGTCACGGCTAAGAACTGCATTCTCCCCTATAAAAATATCGCGACATTCGCGACAGCGAGTTTTTTCAGGCATTTATTAGCAATATATCCTGCAAAACATTCTATCACATTCGCTTCCAAAGAGTACACCGATGGCAACAGTTCACCGACATCGATGTACCTGTCATCAGACCTGGGCAAATTTTATTTGAAATAAAAATGAGAAACAACAATTTGAGATCATTTATTTGGGGACATTATTTTCAGTACAGTTATTTGAAAATATAGATAATATCGATTCATTTTAAATAATAGCAATTTCAAATAATGAATTATCTTGATATATTTTTATTTCAAACTTGGCGAATGAAATAATTCTCAAAATATAATGCAGCAAAAAGATTTTAGTTTGAGAAGTCTTTGGAATAATTTGCTTTAAGTAAAACTCTCTCTTCAAAAAGCTTACCCAAGAGAGATTTTTGCCTGGGCCCATCTAATATCGTCGCGAAAGAAAGTAATCTTTCTACTAGTGCGGAAGATGAAGGAGGGGTGTTACTCTACACAAAAATGTTTTTTATTATGGAGTAATCGTTTACCATAGACAAATGGGTCCTTTTGTCTTGCAAAAATGTCAATGCATTTATTTCTTCTTGTGTTCGGATAACAAGCATAGAATTATTTGCTGTTTCATCTTCGTCACTTTCAAATTTGAAATCGTCATGTATCTTCGATTTCTCAGTAGAATTAGTAACATCTTCGTGATAATGTTTTGTTGCTATTACCGCATTAATAAAAACGGAACGTACGAAATCCTGCCTTTCAGTTGGCATTTCTGATAGCCAACATCCTTTAAATTTAGGGTGTGACAAGCAGCAATGACAGCACTAGTATCGAAAGAGAGAAATTTTTCGAATCTTTCATTCAAACTTGTGTTAATTGCTACTAGAATAGTTTCCCGAATTGGATGATTTTGAATTTATTGATTTGCCGCCGAAAATGTAAAAGACATAGGGTTAAACATCCATAATATACAGGGTGTAACACAACCCTCTGCAAATATTTTAAGGGGTGATTCTACAGGCCAAAATAAAACGGAAATCAAGAGTGGCAATTTTGCGTTTGCGGCTTTGTTAACGAGATATCGATGTTTAAAAAAACGCGGTGAAAACGCCTGCCGATAGGCAATCTGACGCGCGAGGCTCGAGACGAACAGCTGCGTTCAGTGGTAGTCATTCGCTGCGACGCCGCAGGAACCATGACCTACCACACCGTGAAATCTGAAACTCAAGAGGCACACACGTCTCACGTTGTACAGCATTCAACCTGCTTACTTGTAAAAATCCACATGGGCATATCGAAACCCGCCCAATGGGATTATCAAGTAAAGAGGGTGACGGCCTTCAATCCATAATTTTCTTCTCAAAAACCAAATACACATGCACTGCGATTGTCCCGTCCGCGAGTGTCTATGTGTAGACGCGATTGTCCCGTCCGCGATTGTTCACAATACACCCTTCAACACAGAAATTTGCAGCACACGAGGATCAAGTACACATGCACCACGATTGCCCCGTCCGCGAGTGTTTGTGCGTACACGCGATTGCCCCGTCCGCGAGTGTCCACGATTTGCACTAAACTTATTATTCCAGGAAATGTTCCTCGTGTCCACTACTCGCTTGAGTGCAGTTATTCAATCTTCGACGCAAGTCGTGCCACAATTTTCGGAAGTTTGTTATTATTGTCAGAGAACATCATCATGTAGACGTATTCCGCGAATGTACACGACCCTTTGCACACTTGGCACCACTATCACCGCACGTAACCGATTGTAATAAAAAGTAGCTTTAAGATTGAGATTACGTATCTAGAAATTGAAGTAATCAAGTTCTAAGAATTAGACTAAATTAAAAAACCAAAGTAATAACAATAGAACTAAATGCAATATTAAATCTATGCCCACTACCAAAATTCAAAGAACAACTAAAATGTTTAAATAGGTCCGTGTTCAACGCTGTGCAAACGGCAACTGAGATCGCCTAGAAACAATGCATGCCGAATCGTCGCGAGTCGTATCTACAGAAAATGTTTGGCGGCATTTGTTATTCTTTCGGCCGTATAAAGGGGCGGCAGGAGTCAAAGATCAGATTACCTTTTTTCACCGATGTGTTACTGATCTCCTTACCGCTTCCACCTCTCTTGACCCTTTTCTACGGCCGAAAGAAAAACAAATGCCGCCAAACATTTTCTGTAGATACGACTCGCGACGATTCGGCATGCATTGTTTCTAGACGATCTCAGTTGCCGTTTGCACAGCGTTGAACACGGACCTATTTAAACATTTTAGTTGTTCTTTGAATTTTGGTAGTGGGCATAGATTTAATATTGCATTTAGTTCTATTGTTATTACTTTGGTTTTTTAATTTAGTCTAATTCTTAGAACTTGATTACTTCAATTTCTAGATACGTAATCTCAATCTTAAAGCTACTTTTTATTACAATCGGTTACGTGCGGTGATAGTGGTGCCAAGTGTGCAAAGGGTCGTGTACATTCGCGGAATACGTCTACATGATGATGTTCTCTGACAATAATAACAAACTTCCGAAAATTGTGGCACGACTTGCGTCGAAGATTGAATAACTGCACTCAAGCGAGTAGTGGACACGAGGAACATTTCCTGGAATAATAAGTTTAGTGCAAATCGTGGACACTCGCGGACGGGGCAATCGCGTGTACGCACAAACACTCGCGGACGGGGCAATCGTGGTGCATGTGTACTTGATCCTCGTGTGCTGCAAATTTCTGTGTTGAAGGGTGTATTGTGAACAATCGCGGACGGGACAATCGCGTCTACACATAGACACTCGCGGACGGGACAATCGCAGTGCATGTGTATTTGGTTTTTGAGAAGAAAATTATGGATTGAAGGCCGTCACCCTCTTTACTTGATAATCCCATTGGGCGGGTTTCGATATGCCCATGTGGATTTTTACAAGTAAGCAGGTTGAATGCTGTACAACGTGAGACGTGTGTGCCTCTTGAGTTTCAGATTTCACGGTGTGGTAGGTCATGGTTCCTGCGGCGTCGCAGCGAATGACTACCACTGAACGCAGCTGTTCGTCTCGAGCCTCGCAGGTCAGATTGCCTATCGGCAGGCGTTTTCACCGCGTTTTTTTAAACATCGATATCTCGTTAACAAAGCCGCAAACGCAAAATTGCCACTCTTGATTTCCGTTTTATTTTGGCCTGTAGAATCACCCCTTAAAATATTTGCAGAGGGTTGTGTTACACCCTGTATATTATTTTCAGCCTGAATTTTATCTAAAGTAGTTGCAAGATGATGCAGACATATCAATAGTTCATCCAAACAAGAGAAATCTCTTTCTGTGAATTTACATAATATATCTAATTTACATAATGTTTCTTATAATAATGGAATTCTCTGCTTATTAGATACAATTTGAGATAGTGAATCATACATGTCATTCCATCTTGTCGCTCCTGGTCGGCTAAATATTATTTCAGTTTTCTTTTAATAATCTCACAAGTTTTAGGACGAGTTGACAAATTCCAAAGCTGTGCACATTTTTGTAATGCACTGTCGTGTGCATTTTTTTAATTTGAGTTATTTATTTATTTCGTAAAATCCGTAGGCATGATTAAATTAAAGAAGAAAACGGCCATTGCTATTAAAGTCAATAATTTTATCAAAATGTATCACATCCGTCTCGCGTTGTACAACATAATTCTGAAAGGCTTTGACAAAATTTAAACCATTATCAGTCACCATTTGAACCATTATCATTGCAATAGTTCTAGAAAAACTTAAGTTATACGTAGGCTCTTCAATAAATATGCGAACTGAGCTATTAACGTGGTCTTGGGGCGATGTTTAGCCATACGTACTGGCTATTCTGTTGCTGGGGGATCCACTGAAGCGTCAGTAACCGTCAGACAGTCGAGGAAAATGTACAGCTAGTGGTGAGATTTTTTTGTGGTGGCATTTTTTTCGCTCTTGTCGACGATGGAGATTGATGAACAGATGGAACAACGACTCAACATCAAATTTTTGGTGAAACTTGGGAAAGGCTCTTAAGGAAATTCATGAAATGTTGAGGGCTGTTTATGGAAATAACGCATTGAAGAAACCAACTTTTTTCAAATGGATCAAGCGTTTCAGCGAGGGCCGTGAATACTGCAAGGATGATGCAAGACCAGGACGACCCTGTGTTGATGAAAACATTGACGTGTGCGGTCTCTTGTGCTCTGCGATCGCCGATTCACTGTCCAGATGATTACTGATGAACTGAATTTGGGAAAATCGTCTGTGCACACGATTCTAACAAAACATTTGGGGTTGAGAAAACTGTGTGTAAAAATTGTCCAAAAGTTACTGATACCTGACAAAAAGCTGAAAAGGACCGAATGCTGCATCAACTGGAAAAACTCCGTTCAAACTTCTGATTTCCTTGAAAGGACCATCACTCGTGACGAATCATGGTTGTACGAGTATGACGTCGAACTGAAATCATAGAGCAAGGAATGGAAAGCAAAAGATGAACCACGAACGAGAAAATGTCGAAAATGCCGATCAAAGGTCAAAGTCCTGCTGTTCGTGTTTTTTTTTTTGTTATATTCATGGTGTTGTCCACCATGAATTTTTTCCTGAAGGATAAACAGTGAATGCTGCCTTCTACGTGGAGGTTCTTAAGCGCTTGAAGGACCGTGGGAGACGTGTGCGACCAAATTTGTGTGAGGGTGGTGGATGGCTGCTGCATCATGGCAATGCGCCTGCACATTCAGCACTGATTGTCCGCGAGTTTCTGGCCCGTAATTCGATCACCACGCTAGATCACCCTCCTTACTCACCAGACTTAGTCCCCTGCGACTTCTTTTTGTTCCCGAAATGCAAAATAGCCATGCGGGGGCTGTACTGGGACGCGGTGGAGACGATAAAACGTGAAACTGCAAGGCAGCTGATGAGCCTGACTTCTGAGGACTTCCGGGGATGTTTCGAACATTGGAAATGGAGATGGGACAAGTGTACTGCTACAAATGGGGACTATTTTGAAGGGGATAAGATTGATGTACCCTAAATTTTTGCAAAATAAAGTTTTTATGACCCCAGTTCGCATATTTATTAGACAGACTACGTATAATTTTTTAGCGATTGGATCAAACGAATGTGTGCCTTTAAAGCAACGGCATGACAAGGCCAATGATCTTCTTCAAATGTATCCTCATCAATCCAATAAGGGCCAAACATCGGCGGTAGTGCAAACATATTTTACGTTTTATAATATTTTTGTGACATTTGTGACTATCCTGATAGCTAAATCAGGCAGGTCAACACGTTGACCTGGCCAAAGTCGAGACGCGTTTTGCCGTCGACATGCAGCGCCACATTAAAAGCATAATGCCGATCGACTAGTCTCACTAATGGCAACCTAGTGGCTATTAGGGTAGTACTTTATACGCACATGTTATTTTCCGGCATTAACGTTCTACGACTGAAAATCGAACTGATACCCATATTTTTAACAATGGTTCCGAATTTCTTATTTTCGATAGTTGGTAAAGTCAAGAACAAAGTTTACAAAATCCTGCTCAAACTGTTGTCGACAATACGATCATTTACAAGACGTAGAAATAATATACTTAGATGTATAAGAGTATGCATTCACTCCTTCAACTGTTTCCTTTGAGGTTTTTAGTTTTTTATACTTAATAAAATTATTGAGTTCCTCTGCTTCATGTACTCTTCTTAAGTGAGGCCGAAAATTTGATATCGCCTGAAAAGATCCCTTAATTTTTACATCTTTTTCTGTATATTTGATGGGCATACTAACATTTCATCCCATTAAATGTGTTAGGATTAACAACCTGACTAGAATTTCAGTTAGGCATGCCCAAAGACGAATGTGGGCCTAATGCGGGAACGATTAGGCATACCTAAATGCCGCAAGCCTAATCGTTATTGCATTAGGTACTAATTCGGAAGGAATGATGCATGCCTATAAGTTGGGCATTCCTAACAGTTGCCATACGTAGCCCAAATGGGGCTGGCCGATCTTACGCTTAGGTTGGGCATTCTTAAAAATTGCTGTACGTGGCTGAAATGGGGCTGGCCGAGTGCACGCTTAGATGGGGCATACCTAACAGTTGCCGTATGTGGTTGAAATGGGGATGGCCGAGCTTACGCTTAGGTTGGGCATTCCTAAAAATTGCCATCTAAAATGGGGCTGGCCGAGCGCAATCCTAAATTAGATGGGGTGGGGCTCTCAAACTTATATGCATAAATATCTAGAGACATCTCAGTGTCTGACGTACGTTTGCGTATAGAGGTTAGATCGCCATAATAGAGCTTTCAACAATTGATAATCATATATATTAAAATAACAATTGTTGTTTTAACATCATAAATTATATATTGTTTTCCTCGATGATGTCTGATGATACACGAAATTTGAAAGCTCGTGAGCTCACACGTCTTAGAGTTCAACGACATCGTAAGCAGCGTAGTATAGAAATGTCCAAAAACAGCGAATCAAGGATTTATGAAGAACGCGGGAGAGCAAATATAGAAAATTTAAACTCAGACGTTGAAGAAGTTTCGGAAGTCCATCGAAGTATAATAGTATAGATAATTAGTGATGATATTGTTTCATCAGAGAAAGACGAGACAAGAGAAGATGCAGAATGTAACAGTAGAGATAAACGTAAAAAAACTGTTATACATTATCAGAGTACAAGTGATGAGGCAGAAGAAGAGGCTGCACGGAATGTTCAAGAAAGTGGCTTTAATGACATAAAAGATATTCACCAATGGGCTTTTATGATAAAGATATTAAAGAGACATTATTATCCCATTTACCTAAAACAGCCAAAACATTTATAGGTACAACATCCATTAATTATACCGTCGAAAGCTTTAATGACGCCGATGATGAGTTTGTGTATTTTGGGATAAGTAAAGTTCTTGAGAAATGTGTAAATCCAGAGATCCATACAAGTAATGATATACCATTGATATTTAATGTTGGTGGTTTACCATTATTTAAGTCCAGCAGAAAACAGTTTTGGCCCATCTTATGTAAAATTTTTCATCATCCCTATGTTTACCAACCCTTTGCTGTTGCCACGTACTGCGGGGATGGAAAGCCAACCAATCCTGAATGATATTTGGTGCAATTTATAAATGAAATTAACGATCTGCAACGCACTGGTATAACTATAGATAATAGGGCATTTACTGTATCCATCAAAGCTTTTATATGTGATAGACCTGCACGTTCGGTTTTGAAATGTATTGAAGGTCATGTTGTGTCGTGTCCAGCTCAAACACGAGTATATCCGAGATTGATACTGATTACGACGCTTGGCGGTTGATGACTGATTTGACAAGAATGTTGTATGTGTTATTTCAGAACAAACATGACGTTTAACTATACAATGTGATTTATCTCAATTCTTGATGTTCTTTACAAGTCGGAAGTTCGTTAATATCTGATTTTGTGACAAAAATGTTCGTTTCTAGTCGCTGAGGGTGGTGGGATCGTGGAGGGAAATTGGGCGTGGTAAGGATTCGGTTGGGGTAAATGTGCTAAAAACGTTGGTGATCTTTGGGAAAGGAGTGGTGGAAAGGTGTTAGTTGTTTGGGGGTTTTACCTGGGGAAGTAATTTCCTGGAAATTTTCCTACTACTGATCGCATGGCGCAAGTACCGTTATGGGTTTTTAGGGTTGCCGAGGCACATGGGATCCAACTGTGTGGTCCTCCGTTTATTATCCAGTATAATAAACTTTCTGTTACTTGCCGTGGCCGGCAATCCGTACACGTGCGTGGTAACGGATCACGCAGGATACAGGGCCTGCGAGAGATGTACGGTAATTTATCTATTACTAAATGGTAAAAAAAGAAGTGACTTGGCATTTAGAAATCAGAGTAATAAACAACATCATTTAGGAATATCTCCTTTACTTCGCTTATATCCGAACGTTGATATGATCAACAAATTTTTATTAGAATCCATGCACTTGGTGTATTTGGGAATTATGAAAAAACTATTACACTACTGGATAGATGAAAATGTAAAAGGGTTGAAACTGAATGATCCTGCTAAGATGCAATTATCAAATTTATTACAAAGGATAAAAGTACCTGCTGAATTTCAACGAACAACTAGATCACTAACAGAGTTTCATAAATCCAAAGCCACTGAAAACCGATTTTTATTGTTATATGCAGGACCTGTTATCTTTAACAAAATTTTACCAACTGACATATACAGGGTGTAACGTAAAAGGTGTAGGAGCCGAAAATGGGAGATTCCTGAGGCGAAACTGAACAACTTTTTCCTTTGCCAAAATGTCGTCTGAAGCTTTGTTTTTGAATTGTTAACGAAAAACACTGAGCAATCAGAGCGCGCGTAGAGCCCGCGCTCATGGACGGTCCACGGCGCGGCGTGTTAGGTAGCGACGTTCGACCGGCACCCCGCACTGTACGTGCCGGTATAGCACGGAGCAAAAATTAACATTAAATTATTAATTATTAATTAATGGAAATTAACTAAAATATAAATGAAATTAATTTGCTGTTATCAATTGAACAAGAAAGTATTAGAACGGACTAACTAATGTGTCTATCCAGTACAACGTACGTTAAATTTTAAACAATTCGCCGACAATTAAAATTAGACTTACCCGTTTCTCCAAAAATGAACCTGCTTTGACGAAAATAGGGCACTGTGTCATCCTACCGATCCTGACCATTGCAAGTAGGTATCCCGTAGTGCAAGACAGCTGATGTTACGGCCAGGTCAGCGAACTCACTTTATTTGACAAAACCTACTACCTGCACGGCAACTATCACTGGGTTATTCTACCGATCCTGGCCACTCGAAGAACAAACACATGGTGCACAAGCTACTGATCCTGGCCACTCAGAATCCTACTTTGGCAGAATCCTACCCGCTCGGGAACAAGACAACGAAATTGCCGAACGTGGAAAAGTGTATTTGGTAGTAGCAGCGGCCATATCGAGTCCCCTTCAAAGTTAAAAACAATCGGCCCCTTTCGGGGCAACCAATTATTCATACATAGAAACAACTTATTTCGTAAATTCAAATCTTGAAGAGTAAAGTGACAGTCATCGTGCAATGATGGAAATTTTGTGAAACGAAGTTCTTCCACTGTTCCAACCGAAACATCGGCTCTTGTGCACCATGTGTTTGTTCTTCGAATGGCCAGGATCGGTAGAGTAACCCAGTGATAGTTGCCGTGCAGGTAGTAAGTTTTGTCAAATGAAGTTGGTTCGGTGACCTGGCTTTAACATCAGCTGTCTTGCACTGCGGGATACCTACTTGCAATGGTCAGGATCGGTAGGATGACACAGTGACCTATTTTCGTCGAAGCAGGTTCATTTCTGAAGAAACAGGTAAGTCTAATTCCAATTGTTGGTGAATTGTTTAAACTGTAACATACGTTCTACTTGATAGACTCGTTAGTCACTCGATTCTAATTCCTCTTTGTTGAAGTGATAACGACAAATTGATTTCGTTTGTATTTTAGTTGTGAATAATGATTAATTCGATGTTAACTTTTGCTCCGTGTTATACCGACGCATTTTGTTCGGGGCGACGGTCGAACGTCGCTAACTAGCACGACGCGCCGTGCGCCGTCTTTGAGCGCGGGCTCTGACGCGGGTTCAGAGAGTGATCCTGATATAAATTCACTGTCGCGGGAAATACAATTTTCAAATAAAAAGAACGAACTACCAACGACCCTATGTCGAGAAACACAAATTGATCATCCAGTAATTGAAAAATTACGTTCAGATGGATCGGTAACAACTCAACAAACATGTTCATGTACCACTTACTCAGACCAAATAAATTCATTGAAATGTAAGCATGATAGATTGTTAGATAAAGAAATGATTGAACATGAGAAACTCTTCGTCTGTTCAACAATAACACCTCATACGCATTTTTACTACCATAAAATTTTAATTTGTTATAGATTATATAAATTACACAGAGAGAAACACCATCAACCGTTATCAATGTAAATGAGCCAACTTGGTAGCCAATTGGTTGATCTAAAACTCGCTATCAAACAGTTAGAGAAAACAACAACTGTGAACTGTGATGTGAATTCTGATTTCCAAAATGGTTGGAAATTTATTTCTTGTAATACCAAAGAAGAATTTGAAAATTTCGACGACAGAATAAAAGTAGATGTAAATTTTCGTCAAAGGTTGATAAACTTTTATATTGTTATACTTTTTTTGTTTTTTATTTATTACGTATGTCAAAACAAGAATATCATCAGGAAATTTTTGCAGGCACAGAAGTTCATTAATCTTGTAAACAAACGGACAACAATCGTGCGGAATATGGGCGAAACATTGAGATTCTGTTTGGCACGAGATCTTGCGTTGAAGTTTAATCCTGTGAAAGCGTCCGAGGGAGAACTATTCACTTTTGTTAATACGAATCTTTACAATATTGATAAAGGAATTTTTCTATTTTTTATTTATAAGTTTTGCGTTAATTATGAATTATGAGAAAATCTAACTAAACCCATTTTTTATTCTAGCATCACTACTATCAACTTTTTCGTCATCTGAAAACCCTTTGAGCGAAAGCGATCTAATAAAAGTTTTATAAACCGTTGTGCATCATTGTAGAGACTGGGAAGGAGGGCGAGTTAAACGCCACAAAAAAATCTGACAGATGCACGAAGATACAACTTTACATGAAGATTGACGTTTATATAATTTTTATATACATGTCGTGTTGTATAAACATTGAACATACTCTGGGATGGTTAAGATCTTCTTTCAATGATAATTGTAATCCTTAGATACACACAAATTGAAAGCGTGTTATTTGCATACGAAAAATTGTTCAGTTTTACACACATTACCTAAATTAATTAAATTTCATTTATCAATTGATTTTATGTTTTCAATTTACCAAGCATAAATTTTTCTCCAGCTTTATAATTTGCAGAATCATTTGTACTGTACGTATTAAGTAATCTGTTTCTACGCCGTAGAACTAAGGAATTGCGGTCTAGAAAACACTTTGCCGTTATCAGAAAGAACAACCGAATTAACTGAATTAAGCACAGCGTTATCAGTCTGTTATCTTACGGTTAATTATATAAACACAATGCAAAGCGATATCGTTATCATTACATTTTTGTCTTTTACGATGTAGCAACGATGACTATTACATAAATGTCAAATAGATATTCAATCCAACCCTCCGCATTACCTTTTACATAAAAACATCGCACAACGACGACCCACGAAGCTGTACCATTTCTATTACATGCAAAAGTGTCACACTTTTATCGCTAAATAAACAAGTTAAGCGGTTAAAAAAGGTAAAAACTTTTAAATGTATCGTTTCTTAACGAAAATGGTTTCCTAGATGAAGCAACTAAAAACTGATTCTTCTCGCCATGACTCATCGAAGTTTCACCGAAAGATTGAAGTTTATGAATTATTTCTGAGATAAAACTGATAATAAAACTCAAATAAAACTGACGTATGCACGTGTATGTTTGAATTAAATCGCCTTAGCCCAAGCATCTGCAAGCAAGTGTTTATGCGCCGTTTGATTCTCGCAATAGGTTATTATCCAGTGAACAAAGAAACAAAAGCTAAGGATTTAAAATATTCGTATCACTGAGCAAAGTCTTTATGATCATACGAAGCCTTATGTATTATCTAAAAAATGTAAAGTCAGCTATTGGTCAAACGATCGATAAGATAATCAACGATAGCCGGGCAACAAATATGCACACGACGTCAGGGGAAAAGTAGTAGGTAATTCCAGTGACGATCTATTAGGCTCCGCGGCCAACGCACTTGGAGGGTTTCTTTTTTTTAGTAACAACCGCGCTGCGCTGCTTCTTGGGCGTTAATATTGATAAAAGCAACGTGTCGCGGATCGGGGCTCGATTGTAAATTGTGTTTCTGTGCTGGTGAAACGATTGTGATACACGTCGTTATTACGACAAATGACTTTCACCTTTCGAATCGGCCGCTTCATTCGCAGCTATCACTAGTCTTTTCAGGGGGAAGGATGTGACTACGAGGACACGTTGGTGCGGATGCTGAAGATACGTAAGGCGCACAAAATTCCTCGCGTCCTTTTTTTTTAATTTTTTTAAATTGTTGCATCAACTTCTACAGTTAGTAGCGACATACATATGCTACGGTATACATTTCTAAATTACAGTTTGGTATATATGTAGATACATGTAATATATACATGGTGTTGGGCAACATGTGGGTAAAAATGAAAGGGATGATTCTATGGGCTAAAATAAGACGAAAAAATAGAATAAATCTTTTTCGTTTGAGGTTTCGCTTTCGAGAAAATTAAACTTGAAAATTTATTGAATGCATGTGTACTAACGAAGCTACAACATGGTACGATTGGAAATTCTTGTGCAACCTGGAATAAGATGATTCTTCATGACGGAATGCGTCGAAAACAAAGAATAAAATTTTTTTCTACCACTCTTCGTTTTCAAGAAAATTGAATTTGAAAATTCGTTAAGTGTGCGCGTACTCATGTAGCCGCAATCTGCCAAAACTAGCTTTCTTCGAACCCAATTTGTTTGAGAGTAAAGCGTCGTACGAAATCATTTTATTATTGATTTTCAACTTATTTTGACATGAAGCATCATCCTTTTTACGATTTTACCACAATTTCCGACTGTAACAAGTTGTAACTTCTTAATTACGAGTACCCTCGACGAATTCTCTCCAATTTTTCAATTTTCTCGAACACGGAGCCTGGTACGAAAGATTTTATTGTTCGTTTTTACGCATTTTGACATGAAGAATCACCCTCCTTTCGGTCTTGCTGCAAGTTCCAGTTGTGCCAGGTTGTAGATTCTTCAGTACACGTGCCCTCGATGAACTTTCAAATTCAATTTTCTCGAAATCGAGACATCTAGCGAAAACAATTGATTCCATTTTTTCATCTTACTTTAACCCACAGAATTACCCCTTTTATTTTTGCCGATATGTAGCCAAACACCCTGTATGTGTTTGGTACATTTATTTTCATCCAATAGTTTTCGTGATAACCAACCGTGCTTCTTTGCTTGCGAGACGTTTCCGTGTTACTATATCAATTTTCACTTTTTTGCGAAGTCAATTTGACGAAAGAAAACATTTTGAAGTCGAGAATTTACGTGTGTATAGTAGATGTAATTGTAATATGGTCATCAGAAATCGTGAGATCAATTATTTTTGATATAGTTAATGTCATGGGATTTGTTTTCTTTTCTGTACGGACGTGCTCAAATTTTATTCCACGCAGAAATAACGAACCAATTATTAGAAGTACATCATTTCATTTGATCCAGTAGCGAAATTAAAATCCCGAATTGTTCTGAGACAGTTTTATTAGAAATCATTATAATTTGTGTTGCAAGTCTGTATACCTTGGTAATTCATTATTACTTGTACAAGTAATTACATATTGTGTACATAAATGTGCGTGTACATATTAATCATTTTATATTGAGCATACGTTTTATTTAGGTAGTATAAAACATTGCGTTACAAAATAATTAGAAATTTTAATAATTAGTATCTAATACAGAATATTCTTGAATTACTCTTAGGAAGTTACCCCGTTAACGTCTGAATATTAATTCGTTTCGGTTTATTATTATATTATTTATTAGTTTATTATTACAATATTTAATATAATTATTAGTGATTGAATAATCTGTTTTGTAGCATGTTGCAAAATGTACATACCGCGGTTCGTAACTTAAAAAAATTTTAAACTATTGCAAACTGTGATTACTTAACTTTGCTTTTAATTCTCAAGTTTGACAACGCTAAATTATAAAGGATATACGTAGAATTTTACAACATCACCTTGGCACTAGTTTATCCACATACATAATTATAATTAACATTTCTATATCACACGTTAAACAATGCTAAAGTAACATTACATTAATGAAGAAATGATACTTTTTTCCATACTACTAAAGAATTCTGCTGTTATAGCTGAAACACCGAATCGTTACCTCGTATGTCGAATAAATATTCATTTGTTTAACCTCACACTATAAAGATTCAATTTGAATTATCGAATAGCATCGGTCCATTCATTTTTTTTTGTGCGCGGACACTCAATGTTTATGAGAATTTAGGTTTCAGCTAAAAATCAGCGTTGAAATTAACGTAGTCTCATAACTAGGGCTATCAAACCTCTCCGACGGCTTTTACAGAGTTTATGGCAAAAACCATGAAAATGATGTATATAATGATTCGAACGTTATTAGACATATATCTTCTGTTATTTTCAATCTTGGAATGTTTGCGAATATATATTATTATTATTAAAGTGTTATAATAGAGGACAAGAAAACTTTAAATTTGTATTTCCCGATGCACCATACAGATAATAATTAACAAAGGAACATATCACCACTGCACAATGAATTTCCTCCGAGGCAAATTTTCGTCCATCCTTCTTTTACTTTTGGCTGGATACAATGAGGCAAACATCATAAATGGAAATAAAGGTAATCAAAGTTGACATAAACATACTTGTATCGATTTTCTTTACACTCTGTACATACAATGTATTAACATTTTAATTACTTCGAAAGAGTAAGATTGATTTTTGCACCAATAGTTCAGACCATCGTATTGTACTACAAACTTTTTATGACTCTAATTCTAGTACACAGGATATTTCGCCACTTCATGCAAACATTTTCAAGGGTGATTGCTGAGGCGATTCTGAACAACTTTTTCCTTTGCCAAAATGGCTGTTAAAGCTTCGTTTTTGATTTATTAACGAAAAACACCGACCATGAACACTGTATCATGATCGTCCCTCGGCTGAGCGCACGCTCTTATTGGTCAGTGTTTTTCGTTAATAATTCAAAAGCGAAGCCTCAATTAACCTTTTTGCAAAGGAAAAAGTTGTTCAAAATTGCCTCAACAATCGCTTCTTGAAACATTTGCACGAGGTGGCGAAACACCCTGTATGCTACTGGATCTTCGAAATATATAGGTAATTTTACTTAACAGTCACGCTAATTAAGTATTAGAAATTTCTACCGAAAAAATTTCTCCTAGACCTTGCTGGCTAGAAATGAAAGTAACCTACTTATAATTCCACTTTTAGAATGTCTCTTGTGCAGAAAAAGTTTACTTTCACATTACATACCTTCAGCAGAAGCTGGGTACCCGTTGTACCTGAAACACAAGCCCAAACATTGTCAATGTACAGTCTGAGAATCTCTGCCCCATTTTGAAATGTTCGATAATTTTTTACTAATTGAAAATATATGATCATTAATGAGCGCATGGGACAGTTAAGTATTGTTTTCTTCATTATACCTGTTTCGTACCAATTAATTAAATATGTTTATTTGCATTTGATTTCTCCGGAACGATTTTAATTATATAAAGAAAACAAATATTTTTGCTCTGCAGTATCGTTTTTACAAGATGGCGGGAAAGACGCATCGTTCCTAGACTACCGATTACCGGAAACCGTTATTCCTACAAGCTACGAAATTATACTTAGTCCACAGTTACAAGGTAATTTCACGTTCGATGGGATCGTACATATTAACGCTCGTGTGCAAGAACCGACCGACACTATTACCCTCCATCATGGGCGACTGGAGATATCGATGGTTTCGGTTTCGTTGAACAAAGAACAGAGTGAAATCTTGAACAAAACGTATAACAATGAAACTGAAAAGTACGAAATTAAACTTCGTGAAGTTTTGAAAGCGGGCACGAACATTACGATGAATTTTAAATACACCGGGGTAATAAGGGATGACATGGTCGGATTCTACAGAAGCTCCTATATCGATTCCGATGGAAAAATTAGGTAAAGATTTCGTGCAATTTAGTACAACATTAAATCGAACATTTATCGATAGTTATGAAGCTAACGATAAAATGAATGGAAATGCATTTTATTCCTGTTTTTCTTTTATAGTTTACCGAATACCTGCTTTAAGTACGATATGTTCTATGAAAATTTGCATATTGAGTTATATCTGTGGCTTGGAGCAAGAAGTGCCAATATATGGGTGTAAAACAACCGTTTGAAAGTCTTTTAAGGGGCGACTCTACAGGCCAAAATAAAGCGAAAATCAAGAGTGCCAATTTGACATTTGAGGCTTTGTTAACAAGATACCGATGTTTAAGAAAACAGAGTCCGAAGCCTCATTCGGAGAGTCATTCGCTACATGGAAGAGAAAGCATGACCTACCCCATCGCGTAATCCGACACTCAAAAGGTACACACGTCACGTTGTACAGTATTCATCCTGCTTACTTGTAAAAATCCACATGAGCATATCGAAACCGGCCCAATAGGCTTATCAAGCAAAAAGGGTGACGGCAGGCTTTAATCCACAATTTTCTTACCAAAAATCAAATAAACATACGGAAACGCTACATGATGATATTCTCTGGCAATAACAGCAGACTTTCGAAAACTGTGACACGACTTGCGTGAAAGAATGGATCACTGTATTCAAGCGGATGGTGGAAGCGAGGAACGTCTCCTGGAATAATCAGTTTAGTGCAGTTTGTGGACACTCGCGGCCGGGCAATTTTGGTGCATGTGTATTTGGTTTTTTGAGAACAAAATTGTGGATTTAAGGCTGCCGTCACCCTCTTTACTTGATAATCCCATTGGGCGGGTTTCGATATGCTCATTTGGATTTTTATAAGCAGGTTGAATGTTGTACATTGTGACGGGTGTGTATTTTGGGTGTCAGATTACGCGGTGCGATAGATCATGGTTTTTCTTCCATGTAGCGAATGACTGCCACTGAACACAGCTGCCGGACTCGAGCCATTGCCGGTCAGATTGCCTACCAGCAGGTTTCGGACTCCGTTTTCTTAAACATCGGTACCTTGTTAACAAAGCCTCAAATGCAAAATTGTCACTCTTGATTTTCGCTATATTATGGCCTGTAGAATCACCTCTTGAAATGTTTGCAGAGGGATACGTTACACCCTGAATAAGTAATTATGAAATTTAGATACTAGCGCTTAAAGACATGTTAAACAATTTATGCTCAAAGATTTCTCCGACACAGAACTTTCTGCTGTTTTGATTATAGTCACTTCCACGTAAAATTTCAAATTGTCGATTTTTCTATTAGATTGTACAATTGTTTGCAAACTCAAAATTGGGTATAATTCATATGTGCAAAAATATGGCATTGCGACTCCTCGCACTAAACCACAGATATGAAGTAGCTTGTGACAATGAGATTCTTTAACCTTAATTAATTTAAGATGTAACGGAATACAAACATGACGGAGGTATCTAACAAAAATAAGAAAGAAAATCAAATCATGTCCAGTTTGAAAATTGGAATTCAGAATAGTCGTTTTTCAGTTATGAGAGATGAGCTTTCTGACTTCTAAATAATAAAAAATATGAATGCATTATTGATTATACTCCTGGTAACTTTATTCAGGTGGCTGCTTTCGACGCAATTCCAGAAATCGTTTGCAAGGCACGCCTTTCCCTGTTTCGACGAACCACGATTCAAAGCAACGTTCATAATCAGGCTTTTAAGACCAGAGGGATACACGTGCCTTAGTAATATGCCGTTAAACAGAAGCGTAGAAGAGTAAGTGAATTTGTTGTTTATTACACAACGTAAATTATACTGCTTATACTTCACACGAAAATTAATTGATACAGCGCTTAATTAGTTTGAATGATCTGTGCTACTTATACTTATAATATTAGATACCATGTTTTGTATGGATTCGCGAACTTATAACGAAAAATTTCTCCCTATTTATATTGAAGGCAACAATGTCAAAACTGTGTGAAATGTTCAATATTATTAATTGATTTCCACCTTTAAGAAATAACGATACTCGATTACAGAAGAATTATATTAACACATCCTTGATCGAACTACAAACTTTTACTAATTTGTATAAATTATACATTAATATGGTCGACATTAACACTTATTATATCCTCGAATATAGTATGTATAACAAGAAACCAATTTTTTGCCAAATATTTCTGCACTTATTCTGAATAATCTGTGAGCAAAAATAGTTATTTCGTTAAATTCTTTCTATTCATAACCCCACTATTTTCCAATTCAGTAAAGTAAAATATCTAAGTCCGTCAAAAGTATGAACTACAAGCTTCGTCAGATCCGCAGTACATATTTGTACCCTTTAACGATCGCATATTTGTAATTTATTAATTATTATATAGGGGAAGTTTCCTAACTTGGATCGGCGCTTAAATTGGACCACCATCGTTATTCACGTATTAATTAACTTAGGCTACATTTCTTCGCACGAGATTATAGTTCCCATGTTGTTTAACAATAGCACAGAAATACTGTAGAATAAGTAATAACTGCACGTAAATGCTTCATTTTATATCGGTTGATATAATTTTCCTCCAAGTTACATAAGCTGTAACCTTTGACGGTAGGAAAATGTTAAATTCCAATGGGTGTAATTTCTTAAGAACAAACATATCTTTAATGTTATCATGGCACTTATATGGTACTTACGCTAGTTTTTCTTTATTATACCTAAATGTTAAAATTATGTTAATTTCTGAAATTGGACTACCGAATGCTTCTTAAGTTGGTCCGATTTGAATCATTCAATTTTGTCTTTATTAAAAGTAAAAATGTTACAGCGTAGAAAAGGTGGAAAATTGAAATATGAAGCACAAAGTGGGCATAAGAAATTGTCACTCCACCAATCTCATTACGAACGCATAAACTGCCAGCTTGTTAGTAACTGAGTATTCTACCAATTATATATTTAATTTTTCTTAGTGAAGGGTAAACTGCTTCTTAGAGTTCTTTTTTTATTTTTTCATAAAATGTATGTAAATTTTTAAGCGAAAATTCTTATTCAAAATAGTGAAAACCAGACGTGGCCTGATATAAGATACCTGCGGTACAATCTGCGAAACCGGTTTCCCAGATTGAACCAGTGACGCTATTCCAGAAACATTTTCTTGTGATCAACTATATAGCATATCAGTCTTTTGTGTTACATACGTGTATCAATTACAGTGCTGGCATTATTCTCAAATTTGTTTGAAAAAAAAATTGTGCACCCATTTCCGATTCATGGAGGTACTTTCTTAAGTGATCAAATATACGGAACTTCCCCCTACCTCATTTACAATACACTCGTGACGTCATTTATTTCACGATTTTAGACCCGGCTTCATCTGGGATGAATTCAAGCAAAGCATCCCGATGTCGACGTATCTGGTAGCTTTCGTGATATCCGACTTCAAATTCGTAAAAATGGGTGATTTTAAGGTTTGGGCCAGGCCCAATGCCATCGATCAAGCGAAATATGCTTTGACCATTGGGACACAGGCACTTGATCATCTCTCCAAGCGTTTCAAACAGGATTACCAAATTTCCAAGATGGACATGGTGGCAGTACCCGACTTTTCTATGGGTGCAATGGAAAATTGGGGTCTTGTCACCTATCGAGAGACTAGATTGCTGTGCGATGAGAGTTCAACATCTGATGCTGCCAGACAATCTATCGCCTCTGTAATCGTGCACGAATTAACCCACATGTGGTTTGGAAATACGATTACACCGGAGTGGTGGAGCTATTTGTGGCTGAGCGAGGCGTTCGCCAGATATTTCGAATATTTTGGCACTGCGCAGGTAAAATTGCTGTGCCTTGATATCAAGGAGTTCATCAAGGAGTTTATCAAGGAGTTCAAATAAGTTCACGAAAAGTAACTTGGAAATGCCTGCGTTCTGTTAAAGGATGTGGCAGCTCATTGAATTGAAAGCTAATGCAACGTAGAAAATTCTTAAATTAAAATAAGTTGGGAATTTCTTCAACTTAAATTAGGCTAATGCTACGAGAAAAGCTATTAAAACATTTCAATGTAATTTAATAACATAATGAACAATCGAAGAAACTGGAATACACATCGCGTAATTTTAGGGGAACTCATTTCTTCCTTTTTGATTTCTCACTGTTACACTTCTTTAATTATCAGAAATAAAATAGGATATAATTAATAAAAATCTCCGTAGCCATGGAAATTTAGATTACATACGTGTAGCTTCTTTTCCCAATAATTTTACTCATTGTTGCTTTTCTTTACTTATTTGTAACATTAACGAAGCTGGAATAGTTTTCACACTGCTTAATTTCACTTTTCCTTAGTTCCTTACGATTACACACTACCTTTGCATTAAAATTCCCATCTCATTTTGAAATAGACTTCCAATAAAGAAAATTATTACACTGTTGTCATAATAATCGTTTGAAAATCCTTCAAAACTGAAAGTTATTTCAACGGATTTCGAGCAATATCGGCGACATTCCTCTTCAAATAATTATTATTACAATCAAGTTACCATAGTTTTGTAATACCCACAGAACTGTATATCCACATGACTGCAAAGAAGTCATGTTTATTATAATTATTCGCGATAATTTCTGTAGATCGAGCAAACGTGGAATATGGAAGAACAATTTGTCGTGGAACAGCATCAAACAGCGCTAGCAGTTGATGGTATTGAAACTTCGCAATCGATGACTCGAGACGTAACGAACAAGTCCCAAATGGATGGAATTGCGGATAAAATCACGTATAACAAAGGAGGCAGCATAGTGAGAATGATGAACCTGATTTTCGGATCCGAAGCATTCGACGCTGGACTACAAAATTACATAAACAAGTAATTTGATTTATTAACAGTAAAATTACATTGTATAATAGAGAACAGGAAACTAATAACACTACCCAACAAATTTCAACTTTTTTCTGTTTTGCAATATCCACTAGGTGATCCTTGTAGAATTTTTCGTCTTGAATACGAATCCGGAAGCAGAATTGCTCTATCACCCTCAGATTTCGAAAAACATGCGATTTTTGGCAAAAAGGAGGAATTACGTGAAAACTAAGAACGATAGAAAGTTCATCTTGGTCTTAAAAGATAGGGGAGAGTCTCCCGAATACAATGACATATAATTATGTAATATTTTGTGGTTTTGAATGCTTGTCAATGGCGATTAAAGTTCAAAAAAGAGACGATGCACGTACCTTTCACTCACAATTTTTGCATTTGTAGGAAAAGTTAAGTCTCTAACATGAAATCGATTCACGGTATCGGATGCTGTATGCATTTCCAAAGAAGAAACAGTCTAGCGAAACTGTTGGAACGGCTTTTAATTCGTACAGGTCGAGAAAATATGCATCAGCAGCGCGTTGACGACGCTTTGCCGCCATGCGGCCATTGCTCGCGTATGTCGGGCCGGCAGGACCGTAGCCACGCCTGATCGACTTCGAGTGGATTGAAGTAGGGTGAAACGATTTCATGTCAAAGACCTAACTTTTTCTGCAAATGCAAAAATAGTGAGTAGAAAGTATGCGCGGCGTCTCTTTTTTGAACTTTGATCGCCATTGACAAACATTCAGAACCACAAAATATTACAAAATTATACATATATCATTGTATTCGAGAGACACTCCCCTCTCCTTTAATACCAAGATGAACTTTCTGTCGTTTTTGGTTTTCACGAAAATCCCCTTTTTTGTCGAAAATCGCAAGTCTTTATAAAAACTCGTGTTTTTCGAAATCTGTGGGCGATAGAGCAATTCTGCTGCCGGATTCGTATTCAAGACGAGAAACTCTATAAGGGTCGCTTGGGGGTTATTACAAAACAAAATTCGTGTTGAGCAGTGTAATCAGATTTGAAATACGTGTTTGAGACTCATTACTTATTACAACTCAAAGGGGAAAGTATAAGACATACATAAAACAGAAATGGAAGAAGTTGAAGAGAAGACATAGAGAATACAAGTTACTTTATTTTTCAGGATACATTATTTTTAATATCATGTTTACAATTATTAATAGCTGACTTGGTCAAATACAAACAATGCAGGGTGTCCCATTTTAATCTCCCGGATTTCTAAAAAAATGCGAAAAATATGAAAAAATATTTTAGGTAAAAGTTACATGATTTCGAGGATTTGACCTTGTGGTGACTTTGGATAGCTCTGTGAAAAACGCCACGATATTTTTAATCAGTACCCTATATTTTTTATTACGTACTCTTGTGGTTGATATCGAGTCATTTACGAAGCACTACTTACAAACGTATTTAGTACAAGTGATTGTTGAGTTCAATGTCATAAAACGTTAAGTACGTTTGAAGGGTATGTTTAGCTGAACAACCGCTTGTGCGAAATGCGTTTGTAAGTAGTGCTTTGAAAATGACTCGATATTAGCTACAAGAATATGTAATAAAAAATATAAGGTTCCAATTGAAAATTGGCATTTGAGCTTCAAAGAGCTCTCCAAAGCCATCACAGAATGAAATATAATTACAGTAAAACCTGCTGACCACAGAACCATACAAATTTTGTCTAAAACATTTCTTTTTATATCCTCCGTACTTTCTAAGACATCTGCCTTGGAAAATTAATATAGGACACTCTGTATACTTATTGTAGCCCACTTTTTAAGAGAAGCAATAGATATTTTTATTTTAATAAGCATTTTATTTAAAAAATCTCTGTTTCCGTAACGCGATAACAAATAATGTAGAATAATAATTACATAACTAGTCTCGTATAGAACATTCAAAAATAAAAACAATAAATGAGGTAAAACCAGTTTCATCGGATCTACAATAATACGTTTAATAATTCGTATTTACTGCAGCGAGCAAAAAGTGGCCCGTCCAAAACATCTGTGGACGCAGCTTCAAAATGAAATCAATAGTCGCAACCAAAAGCTTGCTACGTCCGTCGAAGAAATAATGACCACATGGACAGAGCAGGCCGGATTTCCTGTCGTGAACGTTTCCGTTGCTGATTCCGGAGTGGTCACATTGACGCAAGAGCGTTTCCTCTTAAGAAACCTAAAAAGTACCCCAACAAAAATGAAATGGTGGGTACCCCTCACTTGGGCTACAGAAGAAAATCCGAATTTCAGCAAGGTGAACGTTGCACACTGGATGAGCAACGAACGTGAAGCGATTAATATCGGCAAGTCTTCGGGTTGGGTGATATTTAACGTGCAGTCCGCTGGTGGGTATTATTTATTTAAAAATCCTTCCTTTTATTCTATTAATTAGTGTTGTCACTTTCATAGTACTAAAGCTTTATTGCTTTTCAATCTAAACAATTTTTATTTGCAATTAGCTGCATTAATTTAAAATTGTTATTTGCGAAAATTAGAAGACAAATGGAAGATCTCGATTCAGGTATTTTACTTCTCAGATGTAATGGATACGTTTCAGACACGTAAGCATTAGAGAAATTATTATAAATAATGCGTTCATGTTTTTGTATATTCGAACGAGGATTGAGTAAGCTTTGAAACATAAGCAAAAGTACTTGACAGAGATAGAAGGTGGTATTCGCTTATGTACAATTTTATTAATTAGATACCAGCTATCGGTAAATTGTACAATATGTTTATCGAGGTCCATCTTGACAGATTGTTGATTTCTGAAATTAAAAATATATCAGTTAGAGTATCTATCAGAGATCAGTGTCACTAGTTTGTAAGAACATGTTGACCGAATTACAGGCAGTTACATAATAGCAAGCAAGGAAAAATTATTGACAATTTTGGAGAAACGTCGTGAACATGATTTTTCTATTTCAAAGAATCTACTTGGTACATCCCGTGTATGTCGGCAGGTTTCAAGTACTAACTAATACGCGCCGAAGGACAAGTGCGCTAGGGCTTTTGATAATGTTACAGATAATCATCAAGTACATATTTTGGAGTCGTACGGTACACGAGTGGCGGCATTATCACTGATAGCTTTATCTGCACACTTACGTATAACTTATACAGGGTGTGACGTAAAAGGTGTAGGAGCCGGAAATGGGAGATTCCTGAGGCGAAACTGAACAACTTTTTCCATTGCCAAAATGTCGTCTGAAGCTTTGTTTTTGAATTGTTAACGAAAAACACTGAGCAATCAGAGCGCGCGTAGAGCCCACGCTCTGGGACGGTCCACGGCGCGGCGTGCTAGGTAGCGACGTTCGACAGGCGCCCCGAACAGTACGCGCCGGTATAGCACGGAGCACAAGTTAACATCGAATTATTCATTATTCTTGAATGGAAATTAACTAAAATATAAATGAAATTGTTATCAGTTGAACAAAAAAGTATTAGAACGGACTAACTAACGTGTCTATCCAGTACAACGTACGTTAAATTTTAAACAATTCGCCAACAACTAAAATTAGACTTACCCGTTTCTCCAAAAATGAACCTGCTTCGACGAAAATAGGTCACTGTGTCATCCTACCGATCCTGACCATTGCAAGTAGGTATCCCGTAGTGCAAGACAGCTGATGTTACGGCCAGGTCAGTGAACTCACTTTATTTGACAAAACCTACTACCTGCACGGCAACTATCACTGGGTTATTCTACCGATGCTGGCCACTCGAAGAACAAACACATGGTGCACAAGAACCGATGTCTCGGTTGGAACAGTGAAAGAACTTCGTTTCACAAAATCTCCATCATTGCACGATCACTGTCACTTTTTTCTTCAAGATTTGAATTTACGGAATAAGTTGTTCCCACGTATGAATAATTGGTTGCCCCGAAAGGGGCCGATTGTTTTTAACTTTGAAGGGGCTGGATACGGCCGCTGCTACTACTGAATACACTTTTCCACGTTCGGCAATTTCGTTGTCTTGTTCCCGAGCAGGTAGTAATTGACAAGCTTTGCGTTTTAGAAGTTAACTCTTATTTTATTCAAAGTAAAAACAGCAATTGCAGTACCGGAGAGATCTTTACTGCTGGGCATTCGGACTGATTCTGTCGTGAGAAATTGTGACGCGGTTTGCAACGGTGGACAAGGGCTAGTTCGAAGAATGTTATAAGGGAGAGTTACGGGTCGTCGCGGGAGGCGCGCTGTATGGTGAAAAGGCCTTTGAGGCCCACGTGCTAACCAGCAGATTTTTTCGGTTCCCAGGAAACTCGGCCGTGATGAACTTAGTGAAGACATTTTCCAGTCGCCGGAAAAGATATAGCATTACAAAGGATGTAGTAAAAGATATCTAACAGTGTCTTGAACTGTCCGCAGCGCTTTCCCAGCGACTAGAAAGTGTCTTCATTAATTTCGCCACGGCCGTGGTTCCTGGGAACCGAAAAACTCCGCTGGCCGGCACGTGGGCCTCAAGGGCCTTTTCACCATAAAGCGCGCCCCCCGCGACGACCCGTAACTCTTCCTTATAACATTCTTTGAACTAGCCATCATGCACCGTTGCAAACCGCGTTACAATTTCTCACGACAGAATCAGTTCGAATGCCCAGCAGTAAAGATCTCTCCGGTACTATAATTGCTGTTTTTGCTTTGAATAAAATAAGAGTTAACTTCTAAGGCGCAAAGCTTGTGAGTTACTACCCGCTCGGGAACAAGACAACGAAATTGCCTAACGTGGAAAAGTGTATTTAGCAGCAGCATCGGCCATATCGAGCCCTTTCAAAGTTAAAAACAATTGGCCCCTTTCTGGACAACCAATTATTCATACGTGGGAACAACTTATTCCGTAAGTTCAAATCTTGAAGAACAAAGTGACAGTGATCGTGCAATGATGGAGATTTTGTGAAACGAAGTTCTTTCACTGTTCCAATCGAGACATCGGCTCTTGTGCACCATATGTTTGTTCTTCGAGTGGCCAGGATCGGTAGAATAACCCAGTGATAGTTGCCATGCAGGTAGTAGGTTTTGTCAAATAAAGTGAGTTCGCTGACCTGGCCGTAACATCAGCTGTCTTGCACTGCGGGATACCTAGTTGCAATGGTTAGGATCGGTAGGATGACACAGTGACCTATTTTCGTCGAAGCAGGTTCATTTTTTAAGAGACGGGTAAGTCTAATATTAATTGTCGGCGAATTGTTTAAAATTTAACGTACGTTGTACTTGATAGACACGTTAGTTAGTCCGTTCTAATACTTTTTTGTTCAACTGATAACAATTTCATTTATATATTAGTTAATTTTCATTCAAGAATAATGAACAATTCGATGTTAACTTTTGCTTCGTGCTATACCGGCGCGTACTATTCGGGGCGCCGGTCGAACGTCGCTACCTAGCACGACGCGCCGTGGACCGTCCCTGAGCGCGGGCTCTACTACGCGCGCTCTGAATGGCCAGTGTTTTTCGTTAACAATTCAAAAACAAAGCATCAGCCGACATTTTGGCAAAGGAAAAAGTTGTTCAGTTTCATCTCAGGAATATCCCATTTCCGGCTCCTACACCTTTTACGTTACACCCTGTATGTAATAATAACGTATATGATATAAGGTATAAATTCGAAAATGAAGTGATAAAGGAAACTCTTTCAACGAAGTAATTGTGATTGGTATTTATCAAATTGTGCACTTTCATCTCAATTATGTCAAATCGTGCAACGCAAAAAGTATTCTGGGCTTACTGAAAGTACTAATTTCTCCTTTCTTTTGCTCAATACAAGAAATAGGTGTCTGGTTGAAAAATTTCGACTTACCATGGTACATACCTCTTGAAATCATGCAAATTTTATACGAAACACTTACTTTAAATTAGCGTATCTTCCGACAGATGACTATGGATATAACACAACTCGATTGTTATTAATTTTGTTTGTTTTAATTTATTATTTACCTTATCACAATATTAGGAATTTCTCAATATTTACTACTTTTACTGTATTTTACTATTGATACTGGCCCCCGTGGCATGTGCAAATTAACATAATACCAATAAATACAGCGTAAGACATTATCGAAATATAGCCGATTATCAAAAATATTGGACAGTCAAAGTTCATGATCCAGTTCCTTAAAGATATTAAACAAAATAAATAAAAATAATTGAATCTATTCAAGAATATTATCTTTCTGATAAATAATTGTTTAAAGCAATTCTGTTAATGCAATACAAACGTATTACATTTACAACCACCGTTTATTGTATTTTAAATCATTGTCTCGACAACTAAAATTACTTCCACAGGTTTCTATCGAGTGAATTATGATAATGTATCCTGGTATCGCATTATCGACACTCTGAACAGTGAGAACTATGAAAAGATACACGTTCTGAATAGAGCTGCTTTGGTCGACGATTTGTTGAACTTAGCAAGGGCTGAATTGCTAACGTACAAGACAGCCTTGGATGGCTTGCGCTATCTTACACAGGAAAGGAACTATTTGCCATTCAGAGCCGCGTTTTCCGCGCTCACCTATCTCGATCAACGATTCTCTGGATATGAAGAATATTATGAGGACTTTAAGGTTTGTTAAACTAAATCATAAAGACTAAGAAGAAGGTATACGCAATATATTTTAATGAATATTACACAAACTTTATAGAATTTGACATCATGCATGCAATAGATATAAAGCTGAATATGGGAGATTCCCGTGGCAATACCAAACACCTTTTTCCTTTGGCAAAATGTCGTCTGAGGCTTTGCTTTTGAATTGTTAACGAAAAACACTGACCACTCAGAGCGCGCGTAAAGCCCGCGCTCAGGGATGCAAGTCGCGTCGCGCTGGGCGGTGACATTCGACCGGGGGCCCCGATCCAAACGCGTCGGCATAGCAGGAAGCAAAAGTTGTATCGAATAACGAGTCAATGTAATGAAGAATAATTTTGAATTATTCGTTATTCGTGAATAACGAAAAAAAACGCTATACCGATGCGTTTAGATCGGAGAACCGGCCGAACGTCACCATCCAGCGCGACATGACGTTCCGTCCCTGAGCGCAGATTCTAAGCGCGCTCCGAGTGGCCAATGTGTTTCGTTACTAATTCAAAAGCAAACTCACAAACGGCGTTTTACCAATGGAAAAAGTTGTTTGATATCGCCTCAGAAATCTCCCATATGCAGCTCTTCTATGAGTTATCGTAAACCGTGTACATCTATTTTCTGCGATCATAAACAATAGTTTTCATTATTCTTCAAAAATTTTGCTACACTCAGATTATTCTTACTTTATTTATGCTATGTACATATGTTAATTTAGTCGAGCATACCAAGAGTAGAATTTGAGAACAAAATTATTAGTTCATATCATAGTTATCATTATGATTAAATGCTGAAGTTATTTAAAGTTGTGAACCATTATACTTTAAACACGAGCCATTTAATTATCAATATGAATATATGTATGTTACGGGCAATGTGATAAACCCGGTGATTATGTATAATCATCGGCATCACGTTCACCAAACTTAGTGGGGATTATACATAATAGCCGGCGATTACACATAATCACCGGAGTTATCACATTTACCGTAACATACACATAGATTTACTAAACTAACAGTCTGCTTTTGATTGCGTGAACTATTTAAGGAACAATCATTGCAGGAATTCGTCCTCATACTCATCAATGATAGGTACACTGAAATTGGCTACTTGGATCGCCCAAGTGATGACAGATTAACAGTATTACTAAGAGGCCAATTAAACAAATGGGCATGCAACTATGGTCACGAGGGTTGTGTGGATACTTTCACAAGAATGTTCCAGCAATGGAGAAAACATAATATAGTGTGAGAATACTATTTAAAAAATCACGGTACCCATTGCAAGGCGATTTTAAATGCTCAAGCTTTAATATAAATATATTAATAAATATAAATTTAATTAATGACAAAACTAAACTAAATCTCAGAATTCTGTGAAATGAAAAGTGTAATCAGAAGCTTCATTCCTCTTAAACTGATTGTGAATAAATTTGACATAATATGTGTAAAATACATACTATTTATAGAATTAAATCAAATCAGCGATCTATAGCCTATTGCATGGGCGTTAAATACGGAGAAAAAGACGATTGGGAATACTTATGGGACCATTATTACAATTCAAATTCAGCAACAGACCAAGCGGTCTTGCTGCAAGCATTGGGTTGTGCTCAGAATACTACCCTCTTGGAGCAGTAAGAATTTTATTCTTGCGATTTATCGCAAAATGTTATTGATGCACCTTTAACAATTTCGTATCATTTTTCAGATATCTCTTATATGCGCTGAAGCCTTTCGAAGAAAGCAGAATTCGAATGCAAGACAACTCATATGCGTTCTCTTCGATTTACGATTCTGGTATATCTGGCGCAGAGTTTGTGCTGGATTTTGTCGAAAAATACCAGGCCGAAATGACAAAGTTGTAAGTTTCCTCAGAAACAAATTTGAAGTTTCATGTTTTCATGCGAAGAAATAAGAAAAAGCAGTCTTTTGGAGAGTGCCAGTTTAAAGACGATATTTTGGTATTTAGAAAAGAACTTGTGCATCAGATGAACACTTACATTCTTACAGGGACATCATTTCCATATTTTAAATAACACGCAAAGTTTTAAAGAATTATATTCAAGAGTATCTACAGCGATTTACAGATTTGTTCAAATGTTTTATTTTTCTTCTTCAGCAACCTAATAATAAAATGCCTTATGCAGGGTATCCCGTAACTGGCGATACATCTGGAAAAGGGATAATTCTATGTGAAAAAACAAGTCGAAAGTGTAGAATTAAATGTTGTCATTTGACGCTTCGTTTCCAGGAAAAGCAATTTTAAACATTTGCATAGTCTGCATTCACTAGCAATTAAAGCAGAAAATTGCTTCTGCCGTCTAATGGAGTAAGGCACCAGAATACAATAGAAAATACAACGGAATTATGTTCCCAAGACGATAACAAACATTTTCAACAATTTCTGAAATAATGAAGTTTATCATACACGAACTCTTCTTCAGCTTTGTACAACGTGTATAACAAAGAAATCATCCAAAGTTGTTATCTATAGGCTGAACGATATTATCGTGGTTCGCGACAATAGTGGAATTGACAATCAACTAACGTCAGCACCAGTAAAAATACATATTTTCCGACATACATGAGGACCAAGCAAATGTTTAAAGTTGATCTTTTTGGAAGCGAAGCCTCAAATGACAAAATGTTATTCTACATTTTCGATTTAGTTTCTCACATAGAATCATCTCCTGTTTGGTTGTACTAGCAGTTACGGGACACCCTGTACATGTTTCTTTATACTTTATGGTAAACATGACTGTGTATTCTGGGTCATTATAAAAGTGAAACTGTTCAGGGAATTATGGAACAGATTGTTCTCCGTTTCCTTATAAATTATTCACTATTATAAATATCTGCTCATATTTGTGGCTTCCCATATTAGAATGAACTAATTCATTCAATTTCCTGAGTAGTTTCCAAGAAATCTGCACCACCAATTTAAAATATCATTTGCAGTAAAACGTATTTAAAATTCCTCACATTATTTGCATATTGTATCTTTTGCCCATGAGTCCTTGTAATCAAAAGGATTTGATTAAATAAGTTCAAATACAGTATGTCTCAAACCTCTTGTAAGAGCCTCAAGGCTGTGATACCGGAGGTGATATTGTGCAATTTTTTCATTTGCCAAAACTTTGTTTATGGCTTCGTTCTTGAATTATTAACGAAAAACACTCATCAATCAGAGCACGCGCTCAGCCGAGAGGGCGTTCAAGACCGCAGTTGAGTCAGTGTTTTTCGTCAATAATTAAAAAACAAAGTCTTAAAGAAAGTTTTCGCAAAGGAAAAAGTTGCTGAAAATCACCTCAGGAATCACCCCTTGCCAGCTCTTACAAGAGTTGTAGGACACCCTAGCTGTATTTCGAGGACCACAAAAGCTGATTTTAAGCAGTAAATATTGTAGAGATTCAAAACCTTATGATCCTGCACCTAAAAATATCTTCTAAACCAAAAGTGTTCTCAACTTATTATCAATTGCATAACATCTTGTCTATTCCAGCTACAATGAAACGGGATCCATTTCGAGTATATTATCCTCAGCTTCGCAACGTTTCTCCACGCAAAAATTAGTTATGAAGTTTGAGAATCTGCTGGAGCAACGTAAGGTGGAATTTAGCAGCGTCTTAAAGTCGCTGAGGAACTCTTTGGAGGTAGCAAAATATGAACTGCGATGGTTCGAGAGAAACGTGAAGCGAATTATGTCGTGGGTAGTTGCTTTTAACAATGAGCACAGGGCGAACAGCAGTAGCGATACAAGCGATACCACAGATTATCGTCTACCTACGAGCATAACACCTAGCTCGTATTCCATCTGGGTGATGACCGATTTAAACGAACTCGACAATTTCACGTTTTCGGGATCAGTGAACATTAGCGCGGTGGTTGCGCAGAAAACAAAGAATATCGTTCTGCATTCGTCGAATCTTACGCACAGTGGAATTTCCGTGCTCGCGGACGACAAAATGGTCGAGGTTGTGAAGAGTTCCAAGAATGAAAAGTATGATTTCCTCGTCATCGAACTTCGTCAAGAATTGCAAGTCGGGCAAAAATTAATCATTGGTTTAACATTCGCGGGACATCTAAACGGAGAAGAAATGCGCGGATTTTATAGGAGTTCCTACAAAGACGAACGTGGTAAAACAAGGTACAAAACACATTTCTTCATTTAATATGTACCTTTGCAAGTAGAACTGTTTGGCCTAAAAGGCTTCTGCTTGTCCTTTTGAAGTGAAAAAATATTGGGCGATACAGTAATGTCCCAAAAGAACCGACTTGCTCGGGACCGGCCAGTCGTTTATTACGGAACAGGTATACTGTTCGGCTTGACTTTGAAAGCACGCTCCTATTTACTAATTCCGTGTCGCACACGCTATTATTTTCAGACCATTTTTAATATCAATGTTTATTAAACGTAAAGAAATTGCGTCCTGCTCCGAAATAAGCAATTCGCTCGGGACCGACCAGTTGCCAACTACGGATCAGGTATGCTATTCGGTGAACGAGCGAGGGTCCCGAGGTAGAAGCACACCATAAAGTGTTCGGCCGAGGAGCAACGTTATTCTTTAGAGGATGGAATGTGACATGTCCTCTCGTTCTAACACTAAGCGATTCCGGAGCACTTTGTACTTAAAAAACGTCACTGTACGTCAGTGTCAACTGTAAGGATTTACGATTTCACGCCTCCTTCTCGTTCTCGAGTCTCTCGCTCAACGCGGCGACTTCAAACAAAGAAGTGGGGATAGTGATCCGGTTCTTTCGGAGCATTACTGTACACTGTTTCATTTAAACTTATTATTTACCTTATTATTTAATTGAATTTTAGGGAAGTCACCTCCCTTTCACTGTATGATGCCAGGAATAATTTAATAATATCAAACAAACTCGGATGTTTAAAATATTTTGAACATTTTATTGTATATATTACAAATTCAATTTTATTTAAATGAACAAAAAATAATCGAGAAAGATCAATACTTAAGCGTGCTATGTACAAATTTGTTTTGCCATGAGAAGTTAATTAATACATTGAATAAAATTTATTTCTGTGCCAGATGGTTAGCTGCGACGCATATGGAACCAGTTGGAGCTAGGAAGATGTTCCCGTGCTTCGATGAACCAGCACTAAAGGCAACATTCGCAATCAACGTTACCGTGCCACAAAACTATAATGCCATTAGTAATATGCCAATCTACAATTTATATATACATTCGTAAGTAATTTTATATTAAATATTTATACGATATTTTACTTTCAATGATTTTCTTAATTTTCAAACAACGAATGAATCTTATTTAAGTTTTATTTGAACGCAAAATAAAACATCAGAAACAGAAAATAAGTTATTTAGCAAATTGTTTGAATAAAAATCAGTAACAGAAACTTGTTTATTATTAAACATTAGGACATTAATCATGAAATATAAAGAAAATATTTTTGAAAACCACTAAAAAAAAATTTTTAACTCGAATTTTAAGAAATTCGAGTTTTGTATGTTTTGATTACCAAAAACGATTATAATTATAATATCACCTAAATGACTGAAAATTATTTTTTGTTGCCTATAACCATTGTTGGTGAGAAGAACTCTGGGTCACTCGTAACAGTTATCGATGAGGCAACTTTGTTTCGCTCGCTCATAAGAGTTATCGATGAGTGTGTATAGTATTAGTAATAGTATTAGAGATAGTGTGAAGTATTGTTTTGACCAAAACAATTCTCTGCAATCACAACAAAACAGTTGTCATCGAAGCAATGCAAAACTTTTGTTCATGTTTCGTTGTTAGTAGTTTGAACCAAGAGTTTTACTATTCGCAACAATAGATGCAGGCAAACCAATATTTTCGTAATCGATAACTATTATGAGTAATCGAAATACAATTTCGCTCATCCTTCATCACTAATGATTATCAGCAATGAAAAATTTCTTCGGTCACTTGTAATTATAATGCGTAAGCAAGAACATTTTAGTCGAGAAAACAATTGTTATCCCACGACTCTTTTCCTTTCGATTGTAACAGTTATGGCCCTGTAAAACATACTATTTTTTATTTTGTGTCAAATTATTGCGTGACGAATCAATTCTTTTCTGTTTGCACCATCATTTGCATACATACCACTCTATTTAAAAATTTAATATAACTGCATTCGCGATCAGCACGTAATTTGTATTCCAGTGACGGAACGAAGACCGTTGTCTTCACAGAAACGCCCAAAATGTCCACCTACTTGATGGCTCTGGTAATTTCGGATTTCGCTTCCTTGAAAGACGAGAAAGAAGTTTATGGCGTGTGGGCAAAGAAATCTTCAATTCACCAAGGTCAATATGCTCTTTCCGTGATGGAACCTCTCGTAAACTATTATGGGACGACACTGGGCATACCCTATCAACTTCCCAAGCTTGACATGATCGCGTTGCCTGATTTCGTGTCTGGTGCTATGGAAAACTGGGGATTATTGACTTACAAAGAAAGGAACGTATTATACGATCCACATCTATCGACTACAGCATCCCAGCAGAGCATAATTAATGTCATATCGCATGAAATCACTCATCAGTGGTTTGGAAATCTTGTCAGCCCGCTTTGGTGGAAGTACTTGTGGCTGAACGAGGGCTTCGCTAGATATTTCCAGTACTTTGGTACCAATGGCGTAAGTACCGTTTCCGTAAAAAAAATTCTGTTATCTTTGACTTTCTTTCAAGAAAATGTATTGCAAGCAAGAAGCGTGAGCATTTGAGGAACATCTGAAAGCAACATTTGCTAATAAATGTTTTATAAATATTTAATAAATATTTATTAGTAGTAAATATTTTCGTGGCATTTAGTGACATACACGTGTAAAATTGTATATATTATACAAATCACATTTTCTGTTTATACCGATTAGTATTGTTTACAAAATGGCGCACTTCCAACAATCTTATGTAATTTTAATTTAAAATTCATACCATAGTGTTATGCCAACTATGTTCTTTTCTTATCTTTCCTTTTGGAAATTTTAAAATGAACTCTAGATAAGCAATCCCAGATAGCACCAGAACGTCCTATGGACGTCCATCGAAGGTCCTACGATAATTATTAGCTTTTAATACCATGTACCTTGTAGCGGTTAAGAAGTGGTGGAAGGACTGAGCGGAAAACTGTGGAGTAGGTATTAGGAGAGCGTTTCGTTCTGGGCCTGCTAGAGGACACATCAGTAAGGCTACCTAGCAGGCCCATGCCTTAGACGTCGGGATAGTGAGGGATAGTCGCAGGTTGTTTATTGTATAGGGCCTGATGTCAGGGCGAGCACTTTCGAGAGAAAGTGGCAGCTCGCGCCAAATCCCTCTAGTGGCAGGAATTTGAGGTCGCTACAACCCTATAATTTTTTAATTCATAATTTAGTACTATTTCGAACCACAAGGTCAAATATTGCACATCATGATACAAAAATTAAAGGTGACCTTCGTATCTCGATAAAAACGCGGAATATAAAAAAAACTAATTATTGCATCGTTTGATAGCAAACAACTTTCGTTTCAACATTTCTTTTACACAATAAATAGTTTAAGTGGTCAAGTTAAATGACTCACCCTGTATATAATTGAAAAAGATAAATGCCCTAGGGAAGGCATATACAATCTTCTTAATAATCATATAAGAAATAAATAAGGCAGAAAGAACATTTTGCATACTGGAAATTTATATAGAAATTTGATCTTTCAAAACACCCACAGCACATACAAAATGGGTGCTTTTAGAACAATTGATAAAGGAACGTTGTTAAAATGTCTAAAATTTAGGCCCCTTGAACGCCCACAGGACATTCGATATATGTAGACATCCTTGAGACGCCCAGAATTTAATCTCCCGGGATGTCCATAGGATATTCGAAGTGGATGTTCTTAAAACGTTCAGAATTTAGGTCCTGAAAACCTATGGACGTAGAACATTTGGACGCTTTTCGGACCTGTTCTGTAGGTCCTATGGACGCCCGTTAATATCTGGGAAAGTTTTTCAACCCGCGTTACGTTTTACAACATTTTGTGTACACACAGAAAATGTTAGTACGCTTTCAAGTTCTTTTCGAACACTATCATCCCTGCGTTCAAATTGCAACAACCCATTTTTACTGGCGAGGGTAAAAACAATTTCTTAAACGAGGCTGAATATTTCAGATTCAATCTAACTGGTTTCTGGAATCCCAATTTGCCGTAGACCATATCCACTCCGCTTTGGAAGTAGATAGTGCAGCGTCCACTCATGCCATGACACATGACGTCTACAGTCCATCAGCAATTCATGGAATATTCGATTCTATATCTTATGCTAAAGCTGCTAGCGTAATAAGAATGGTGGAGAAATTATTTGGCCGTGATATGTTTTACAAGTCTCTTCAAAGCTATCTAAGGAAACGGTAAATCTTACTAGAATCTGTACATACGATGGACAGTGCATTGCTTTCAATTTGAACTTATTAATAAATATGAAAGTTTAACAGTTAAAGTTTAATGACTTTTACTCATTCACGTTCAACAATTTAATAATATGACATGTTTATACTATATTATTCATCCATTTCGCAACTTCTATTTCAGACAATACGATGCAGCCACACCCGAGGATCTCTTTAACTCTTTCAAAGAAAATATCGCGGATCCAGAGACTAAGAACTCGTTTCTGAACATTATGAACAGTTGGACCACTCAACCTGGATATCCTGTCGTACATGTTGAAGTTTCAGGCAATCGCGCGAAGGTCAGGCAAGAAAGATTCATCTTGAAACCACAGAGCGCCCCGTCCCAAAGTACATGGTACGTTCCAATCACTTGGACACCCCTCAATAAACCAGATTTCGAAGACACGAAGCCAAAATACTGGCTTAAAGATGCACAAAGTGACATCTCCCTACCAAGCGATGATTTATACTTACTCAATGTGCAACAAACTGGTGAGTAATTACATCGGACACTTTTATTTAAAAATACCTATGGAATATTCTATCTAAAATATTTGCCGTACCCGTTTTTCATTCATTGTCCTACTATTTGCCTTTTTCAAAATTTTGTGACCTCTCTGCTGTGCATTCATCTCGATTAATTTAAAAAGATTCACATTACTGCAACAGTTCCAGCATTTAAATCATTAAACTTTTATCTTCTACCTTAAGAAATTCATAAAAATCAATATCTATAATTATATTATTAATGAGTAATACTGTTGTTCCCGTAACTTTACATTATATCAAACTTGTTCAAAAAGCAATCAAACGGTAACATTCTTTCTTAATTCTATTGCTGTTTCTTATTGCTCTTCTTCAAATAATAACTGTTTTTTAAATATTGTTACCTTCTTTTCGAACTGGTCGAAATATTCAATGCAATACGTGTAGTTGATACGCCAACAGAATTGATAATAATTATTCAATAATTATTGTAAGTGACAAAAATGGTTTTCAGGCTTCTACCGTGTAAACTATAACACAGAAACCTGGAAGAAGATAATCAATTTCCTGAAGAGCGACCAGTTTGACAAGATACACGAAATTAATCGTGCTGCACTTATCGACGATTTATTGAATTTTGGCAGGGCAGAATCCGTCGACTATGATATTGTCCTAGCTGCAACAGAGTACTTACGCAATGAGACAAGCTACATTCCATGGCGTGCTTTCTTCAATGGTTTAACATATCTGTACAAACAGTTCGAAGAAAGGGATGGCTTTGATGCGTTCAAGGTACTTATTTACGAAATACCACAATGAATCGTTCTTAAAAATCATTTTTACCTTAATTCATTACCTGTATCCGAATAAATCATTTTCAAATTACATTGCAGCGATACGTGAGTGCTATTTTAGCACCGACGTACGATAAGCTTGGGTTCCTTGACAAACCAGGGGACAGCCACGTTAAAAAATTGTTCAGGTCGCACGTCCGCAGTTGGGCCTGTAAATTAGACTTATCAGACTGCAGAAGGATGGCATTACTTTATTATAAAGTATGGGCTAAAGACGAAGTATCGTAAGTTTTTTGGTTTCAGCTACTGAAAAATAGAAAGCTGTAACAATATCTGTGCAATGCTTCTGAGAATTGTTGTGTAACTTCCTTGATTAAAGTACATTACATATTTGTTGAAAATGTAACATATTTTTACTTTTACTGCACTTGAACTAAAGTATATACTGAATGAGTGCTACATCTTAAAAAGGACATTAAGTAATTGTTACATAGTATGTTGCAGAGCTCTTGTAAGAGCCAAGGAGAACTGGTTCCTGAGCTGATTCTGAACAACTTTTTCCTTTGCCAAGATGTTAGTTAAGGCTTCGTTTTTTGAATTATTAACGAAAAACACTGACCAATCAGAGCGCGCGTAGAGTGCGCGCTGAACCGCGAGAGTGTTGAAGACCGCGGTCGGGCGTATCATGATTTCGTCTCGACTGAGCGCGGGCTCTATGCGTGCTGGGAGTGGTCAGTGTTTTTCGTTAACAATTCAAAAACGATACCTTAAAATGTGTTCTGGCAAAGAAAAAAATTGCTCAGCATCACCTCAGTGATGACCCCTTCTAGGCTCTTACAGGAGTTCTGGTACACCCTGCGTATTATATTTTTCTTATATTATGCAAGGTGCCCCTTAACCCATAGAAGAGCCGGATATGGGAGATTTCTGAGACGATACTGAAGAACTTTTTCCTTTGGCAAAATGTTGTTTTAGGCTTTGTTTTTGAATTATTAACGAAAGACACTGGCCACTGAAAGCGCGCGTGGAGCCCGCGCTCAGGGATGGAATGCCGCGTCACGCTGGATGGTTGACGTTCGGCTGGTGCCCCGATTCAAACGCGTCGGTATAGCGCTTTTATTCGTTTTTCAAGAATAGCGAACAATCCGACGTTATCCTTCATTGCATTGATTAGGTATTCGATACAACTTTTGCTCCCTGCTATACCGACGTTGCGTTTGGATCGGGGCATCGGCCGAATGCGACGCGACATTCCATTCCTGAGGGCGGGCTGTACACGCATTCTGAGTGTCCAGTGTTTTTCGTTAATAATTCAAAAACAAAGCCTCAAACTATATTTTGCCAAAGGAAAAAGTTGTTTACTATCGCCTCAGGAATCTCGCATATCCGGCTCTTCTACGAGTTACAGGACACCCTGTACGTAGATCTCGTACTGTAATCGATGTATTTAACAATTTTTAGTGTACTAGCTATTAATGGTTCATTTTATTTAATAATGTATGATATTTATTCGTTCTTACTTTAGACATTTCCTTTAATTTTCGTTAAATTGATATTTGATATCAGGGCAAAATAAAGCAAACGCAACGTATAAACTTTTAATAATTTCAGAGATTTAGATAATTAAGCTATTGATTCAATATTGAATATTACTTTACAGGATACCTGCAAATTATCTTAATGTAGTGACATGCATGGCTGTTCAACTGAACGGTACATACGAATGGCCACATTTATTAAGAATCTACTCCACGTTAGAATTCCCGGCAGAACAATCAGTTATCCTTCAATCTTTAGCTTGTACAACAGAAAAGGCTTTCCTTACCAAGTAAGATTATATTTATTTATCTACATACACATTAGGGTGTTGAATATGCAGCTTTTCAATTTTCCAATAAAGGAGTATATTTATTCATCATAAAAGATTATTAAATTAAAAACAAATTTTCCAAGTATTTCAGGAAAGTAAAATATTTTTTACTATATGAATCTTTAAAATACGGTTCTTCCTCCATTTTCATTTAACAATCTTATTGTTTGTGAAGCAATTGAACGTTTTATTCATATTAGTTTATTGATATGATTATAAATTCTCTTCAAATCTGTACAACAGAACGACGATTTTCTATTTTTCCCTGCATATTCTTCAAAATGCATTATGCTTATTTACTAATGTTTGTTTGGCAAAGGCTTCTCAATAAAGCAATTACGAAGGGCTCCGACATACGATTCCAAGATAGTTCGAGTGTTTTCACTTCCGTCATTAATGCGAGCCCAGCGGGTCTTGAAGCCGTAATGGATTACGTTAAAAATAATTACGACCGAATGATCGAGTAGTAAGTAGATTGTTGTAAAATTCTTTAAAAATTACTAAATCTCGCAGACAGTGTTCTAACAATTACCTGTTGCTACTTTTACAGTTACGGGCACGTTTCCAGTGTCAACAGTGTTGTCAACGCAATTAGCAAAAAAGTATTCACGACCGAACATTATGTGCAGGTAATTTGGTGTTTTTTTTTTATCGCATAATTATTTAAATTCCAATTTCATTCGGACGTTATATATTCTCACACTAGGGAATTACTATTTTATAACATAGTACACACACATTTTGTATTATTTACAATTTATATTATCATAACACGATAATTATAGGACTATTTACATTTAAAAAATTGCAAAATGGTAAGTTCCCTTTAAGCTCCGAATAATTATGAATATACTCTTCCCTAATTAAGTATTTACATTCAAGTATAAAGCTTTACCTAAAACAATTTTAACTATTGCCAATGCTAATTTGACATAGAGTCCCAGTCATTATACAGTATTCCCAAATTATTATTAACTAAAACAAAACAATATTCTGTAAAACCTAATTTTCAATACGTTAAGTAATTTTTAATTAATAATTTTTAATTAATTAATATTTTAATTAATATTTGTGTCTTTAAATCCAGGTAATATTCATCTCATCCCACCATGCTCTGTCAAAGATAAACTTCGCATACCATTATTCTTTTTACAGTACGCTCAACTATTGAATTGGCTGGAGGAGAAAGGGCTAGCAGGCCGCGACGCCAGCAACGTCAGGACTTTCGCGAATAATGCTGATTACGAATTGAGATGGGCCGAGAGCAATATACCAAAAATGAACGAGTGGTTCGAGACGAACTACCCACGGTCGGATTACCGTTTGCCCAAGACATTCATGCCGCTGAAGTACAACATTTCTCTGGCTCCGTACTTCGAGGAGAAGGACTTCACGTTCACCGGAAGCGTTCAGATACAAACGAGGCGCGCGAAGAATTATACATCTCACATTGTCCTTCACGCGAACAAACTCGACATCAAAAAGATATCGGTGTACCCAAGAAATTCGGATTCCACTATGGGAAAAGAATTGACACTGTCGAGCATAGTACAAGACAAAGAGACGCAGACACTCTCGATATTCACGAAGGACTTTATAGCAAGCGAGGAAATCGTTCTGGACATCGACTTCGCCGGTACTCTGAATAACAACGATTCGATCGGCTTGTACCGAAGTTATTATGTCAATGCTGAAGGGAAAATACGGTGAGTGCGATGCGGGAATCGAAAATATCTGAGATACAGAAATTTTTGTAAATATAAGCTGGAGCAAAAGGTATGTCCACTGGAGTATTTCTATTATTTGCAGTCAAATCGAAAAATGCTTCAAACAAAAGTTGAATGGCTTTGAGGGGTGCGTTAACTGATGTAATTAGTATTTTCGTAAATGAACGAGTAGCGGAAATCCGAAGGCCAACTTTGTTTTCTTAAACGGAATTATATGTTTTTAATTACGTACAGGGTGTTTCGCTAATTCATGCAAATATTTTACGGAGCAATTGCTGAGGCAATTCTGAACAACCTTTTACTTTTCCAAAATGTTGGTTAAGGTTTCGTTTTTGAGTTATGAACGAAAAACACTAACCAATCAGGGCGCGCGTAGAGCGCGCGCTCGGCCTGTTCACGCGTTCACGGTGCGATCACGATTTTTCTGATTGATTACGGATCACCAGAGGTCGTAAATCTCCGGCAGACAAATTCTACACCGATGTAGACGTGAAATCCCTGTTACCTTTACGGTGAGAGGGAGTATAGGGTTGATTGATTAAATTGACTTCTAAGTAACAAATACATATATTAACAGAGACTTTAACAAATTTGCAAAAGAATACTTGTGTGCGTGTGTGTGTGTGTCAGATTCTTTGAAGTGTCGGTGACGACTGACTTTTTCTTCTATTTTTTCGTTTTTGGAAACCTCGGGTTGGTTCCCTTTCCATGCCGGAAGTCTCTTCATTGGCGAGTAACGAAATTAACATTCGCCAATCAGGATCCTTGATTTCGAAGAAATTGGACACCCCTGTCCTCATACTGCGGTTGTACGTGTAAGGGTGGGGTGTTACCTGCGATGGGGGTGCCAAGACCTAGTCAGCGGATCGGATTTTTCCTCTGGGTCGCGATGGTCGGCTTGGTACCGGTACAATATTGTTGGACCCTTCGGAATTCCGGGTTTATGGTACGTCTGGAGCTATTGAGGACAAATGCGCGCGAAACTCTAAGTGCCATCATTAACTATATGTCGGATGATTCCTAAAAACTAGCTGCTTTCTTAAAGTCGTGCCATAAACCTTTGCTGCCATGGTTCTTCGCATCTGGATTTGTGGAAAAAACTGTGAAGTGGGTTTTATATGATTCCATAGCTTGTTCCGGATGGAACACGGCCGCAAGAGTGTTCTAGGCCGCGGTTGAGCGTATCACGATCTTCTCTCGCCAGAGCGCGCGCTCTGATTGGTCAGAGCTTTTCGTTACTAATTCGAAAACGAAGCTATAATCAACATTTTGGCAAAGGAAAAAGTCGTTCAGAATCGCCTCAGCAATCGTCCCTTCAAACATTTGCATAACGTAGCGAAACATCCTGTAGATCGACTCGTTTCGCCATTTTTCATACAGAAGTTTTAAGGTAACATGATCGAAAAGTAATTCGTTTAAAAAAGATTTAATCTTAATTTAATAGAATGTACAATGTGTAAAGGTAAAGAGAGCGTCAACCTAAGAGTACTATCTTACACATTTCTTTGTCTTACATATGGTAAGTTCTACTAGATTACAGTTAAAATATCTTTTAAGACAATCATTTTTCGATCATGTTACTTGATACTTTTTCAAGGAAAATGGCGAGCTGAGTTAATCTATATAATTAAAAGCATATAGTTCCATTTAAGAAAACAAAGTTGATCTTTGAATGTCCACTACGCCTTCACTTAAAACAGGGGTGTCCAACCTTTTAGCTTCTCTGGGCCACATTGGAAAAAGACGAGTTGTTTTAGGCCACACATAGAATACACTAACAGTAACGATAGCTGACGAGCAAAAAGACGCAGACTATATAATTAACATATTTAAGTAATTTAAATTTCATTAATTCATGAATTCTTTATTATAAAAGTAAAAGACAAGACAGCAACTTGAAATTAGTGAGATTTTTGACACTGTTTTTGAGACACCAATGCTTGCATATTTGTTTCGATGGAAGTATCTTCAATTGCTCACTGAGTTCTCAAGGTGCTCATCAGATATTTTTTAGTATCGTTAATGGTAGTTTTAACCGCAATCTCATAAAGTTTGTAAGTTTATGATTTTTCGTTAGGCCGCATTTGTAGCCGACCTGGGCCGCGGGTTGGACAAGACTGACTTACAATAGAAGATACTACTTCCATTGATTAATGCTCTCCTCGAAACTATTAAACGTCTGTCTAATTAACACAATTATCAAAATGTGATTAATATTATTTCGTTATATACAAAATGCATTTGCAATTTAATATGAACATTTCTTAATCCAGAATTTTCTACTTAAAATATTTTTTCCTCAAAAAGTTTGCTATATCGTCCGAACGTATATGTATTTTCACGAAAGCTATTCCTTTCTTTTATTGTATTCTCTGTTGTCTTTCTTCTATTGTATTCTATTGTTCTTGGTATTGTCTTCGTTTTAGTTGGTTGGCGACCACGCAATTTGAAGCAACCTATGCCAGAAATGCATTCCCTTGCTTCGATGAACCGGCTTTCAAAGCAACGTTCGTGATCAACGTCGAAAGACCAAAGGATTATGTTGTACTCAGCAATATGCCTCGAGAGGCTTTAACTCCGTCAGAGTGAGTACAGGCAAAAAAGAGTGTCCGCAAATATCAATATGCTCAGAGAGAATAATGTAGGCAAATATATTGAACAGAAGAGTAAATATCAGTGAAATCAGTAATAATGATACTGAGATTGGTTGCAAACATTCTTTTTGCTATTATACGGCTATATTGTTTTACATTTATACATACATATATGTATATTTATTCTTTTACGTATATTTTACTTAGTATCAGATATAATTGTATCATTTCAATTGTTATAGTTCGATGAAAATTAATTTCCTAGCATTTTGTATCTTGAATTCACAAAAACAAAAAGTATGAATTTCCTAAAATATTAGTTTTTTTTGTAAGGCTATATAAGATTTACTTGAATACCACCTTGAAAATAATCAAGTTATTTTGATAAAGGTTGCATTATGCTAAAGAAATTGGTTTTGGAAGAATTATTACGAACAAACTATTGTAACTTTGTCCGGTACTCTACATATTGTTTACAGGAACTGTTCTCCTTTCTTAACTATTTTTTTTTTCTGAACAGTATGGTAAATTTAATCACTTGAACTGCCTAAAAAGTTACATCTTTCGTAAATTATGCCAAACACTTTTATCAATTGCTCATTTATTTAAACAATAGCATCTTTCGAAGTCTTGCATTAACGCTTATTATGCATAGTGTTCCGGATCGCGTATGGGAATCATTCAAGGAATCCGTGAGAATGTCGACGTACACGGTGGCATTTGTGGTAAGCGACTTCACCCCAGTAAGAGACCCGTATAGCACAGTAAACGTATGGGGTAGAAGCGAAATCGCTAGCAACGGTGATCTCGCGCAAATCGCTGCCATACGACTTCTTAATTATCTGTTCCTAGAGACAGGTCATAAATACACCTTGCCAAAGTTAGATTTAGTAGGAATACCAGATTTTCGGATGGGCGCTATGGAAAACTGGGGTATTGCTACCTTCAGGTAAGTCGTGTTGTATTATAAGGAGCAAACCCTTAACTATGTATAGTCCGTTCAGCAAGACGAGTCCGTAATGTACGTGGCCAAGACAGGAGCGTATTCATGAGTTTGTATGAAATGGGTATTATAACCACAAAAGTTTTGTATTATACGTACACATACACAGGGTGTATGTATACATATACAATATACGTATACATACATGTATACAGGGTGTAACGTAAAAGGTGTAGGAGCCGGAAATGGGGGACTCCTGAGGCGAAACTGAACAACTTTTTCCTTTGCCAAAATGTCGGCTGAGGCTTTGTTTTTGAATTGTTAACGAAAAACACTGGCCATTCAGAGCGCGCGTAGAGCCCGCGCTCAGGGACGGTCCAC